>CM069132.1:94042125-94116160 GCA_035221665.1 Okamejei kenojei
CACCGACTACTCCTCCGAATTCCCAGCAATCTGCAGTTTCTTCTTAACAACATGATTGTAATCAAAGCTATGCAGTGTACAGAAACAGCGATCATGGGAATTTAAAAATTTAATGTTTGCAAAGATAAAAGATACAATATGAAGTGTACAAGAAAACCAGGATCATGGGCGGAACTTAAATTTAGTGCAAGATATCAAAATCCACAATTATTAAAGTTAGTCCGATGGACACCTTCATGAGGATAGATCGGTTCTAGGTTCAGAAGAACCGCTCTCATAGGTTCTTTCGCAGACAGGGAATAGTTTCAGTAGGCCTGATCATTAAAATGCGGAAGAAAAACTGCTCCTGTATAGGGTGGGTTTGCATTTTCAATCACTCTTACACTCTTGCACTGATGAGGGGAGAGGGGAGAAGGGTGAGAGAGAGTAAAAGATCGTGTAGGAGAAGAAGGAGTGAGCAGGGCAAGGAGCGAGAGGCTAAGAGACATTGTTTTGTTCTGTGGGAATATTGCTCGCTTGGATTTAAAGCTTTCCATATCAATCCCCCAATTCTGCACCTTGCCCTTTTCCCCATAACCTTTGGAACTTACAAGAATCTCGGAAAACAATGTCAATCTCTGCGTTAAAAATACCCAATTACTTGGCCTCCATGACTGTCTATGGCAATGAATTCCACAGATTCACTTCCCTCTGACAAATTCCTCCTCACCTTTCTAAACGTACCGGATTTTATTCTGAGGCTATGGCCTCTGATTCTAGACTCTCCCAAGATTAGTGAAAACAACTTCTCCACATCCACTCCATCCAGGCCTTTTATTATTTGGTAAGTTTCAATCAGCTCACCCCCTCACCTTTTAAACTCCAGCGAGTATGGGCCCAGTACTGGCAAATGCTCATCGCACGTTAACCCAATCATCATCAGGGTCATATGGGAAGTACAAACGGCTTACATCCAGCACCCGTAGTCAGGATCAAACGTGGATGTTATGGCGCTGTAAGG
Organism: Okamejei kenojei; assembly: GCA_035221665.1. Taxonomy (NCBI): domain Eukaryota; kingdom Metazoa; phylum Chordata; class Chondrichthyes; order Rajiformes; family Rajidae; genus Okamejei; species Okamejei kenojei. The sequence continues at coordinate 94,043,126 of CM069132.1, forward strand.
CAGCAACTCTACAGCTGTGCCACTGTGCCGCCCAATCTTCTTGATTGGTCATGTGATAGGAGTAGAAGAAGGCCATTCGGCCCATCAAGTCTACTCTATATGGTTTGGTCATATCATGAATTATGTAGCCAGTATAAGTCAGATGAACGAGGCACAGAAATGGAGGGATAGAGCTTGTGCAGGCAGATGGTGCAGTTTAATTTGGCTTCATGGTTGGAGCACATACATGGTGCTGAGCATTACACGTTCTACATCTACAGAAATTATTATCAGAAGGACTCGTTTTATTTATGCAATTTTTAGTAAGCCATGAATGGGTCCGCACAGTGGTGGAGCGTTTAGAGTTGCTGCCTTAGCGCCAGAGACCTGGGTTTGATCCTGACTATGGGGACTGTCTGCATGGAGTTTGTACATTCTCCCTGTGACTATGTGGGTTTTCTCCGTGTGTTCCGGTTTTTTCCCACTCTCCAAAGGTGTACAGATATGTAGGTTAATTGGCTTTGGTAAAAGTGTAAATTGTCCCTAGTGTAGGATATCAGCAGTGTATGGGGTAATAGTAAGATTAAATGAGAACTTACCAGTTTGAAGTTTGATCTTTATTTTATGAGGAGTTACGATGAGGGACGACGTGAAGACCCCGTACAGCCGTTGGTGCATCAATCTTCAAAGCAGCAAAGTGAAATCACAGGTAACATTGATTGAAGTATAATGGTAAGATAACAAAGACTAGAACTACCAGATGAGATCTATGAGGGTTGGGAGCGGAGGGGGCACGTTTTTAGTCCCTCAACGCAACTCCTCATAAAATAAAGATCAAACTTCAAACTGGTAAGATCTCGTTTAATCTTACTATTTTACTTCGGAGTCATGTGAGTGACTATGTGAAGACTTCAAAGAACTGTGATTTCATGCCGCAGACCCAAATCCGGCATTCACACTGAATTGATTGACTCAAAAGTCGTGGTTTTTAACAATCAATATACATGAATTCAAATAATAACATTTGTTAAATGATGAGAGTTTATTTACAAACAAAACCATAACAAACCCCTCTAACTCAGGGGGGAAACTATAACAGAGCTCTAAAACAGAATCAGCAAACACTCCCCAGCTTGTTCGGACATAGGCTTGTGATAATCTATTGATCTTGAAAGGTCAGCTCACTGGCCATCCTGCGGCCCCGCGGAGGAGGATATGGTCTATAGGCCACGTCCCATCGCCTTTTCCGTGGAAGTTGATGCCGCCCTGGTGGGATGAGATTTGAATTAATCAGTATCAATCCCAGCACTTCCAGAAACTGCTTTAGCCACCTTGAAGATTGTTTGCACCGACACCTTACTTTGTGGTTTTTTTGTGGCTAATAAATAATGCAGACTCTGTTCCTCGTAGGGCTCTGGTGGCCTCAATGTAATGAGATAAATGTGAGGAACTACATACAAGCGAATCATCTGTGGGGTATGCTGACAATACAATCTTACATCCTGTCTGCCTATTTACTATGTTTAAGAAATCATAGACACAAATATATAATGGCATCTGCCGATACATGCATTTGGTCTAGCCGTAGCTTTTGCAATCTTGTTTGTACCACGTTGGGCTGATGAAACCAACGCCATTGATAATGAAGACCACCTTCAATGGTTAATTTGGCTTGCATGAACAGGAGCCCATTGGCGAAAGAAGCATATAAGAACCTTCACCCACATTCCAAATACCGGCACATACCTGGGTTTAGGAGGATTTGAATTGAAAACTCCCTTTCATAAATCGAGCTCAACTAACGGATGTGTCCCTACTGAATGTAACTCTGAAATTCATGGTGTGTAAATAAGAAGAGACAAAGCACTTCTGGCTGTATTGATCGCACTATAACTTACTTTTTGATCAAAATAAAGATAGGTGGACAAGAACTCCAATACATCTGTGATCCCTGCAGTTCGATATAAAATATTCTGCTGTAGACAAAATTCCTCCCACTTCCTTATCGAAGGCGGTGATGTACTGCTTCTGGGTACTATCCCATGCAGGCCGACGTTATTAAGAACCAGCTACAATACGATCAGACAGTCCTCTCCCCAGGTATGGCCTCCTTAAATTTATCTTTTTTGGGGCAAATTAACAGGGTCAATACGATCATGTAAATGATGTTGATCGCAGTTACTGGATTTACCAAAGCTTTTTATGCTTGGGGATAATCATGTTGAGGCTGGACTAGCCATTTGTATACGAGAGGAGGAAACCATGGTCGTGTAGGCCACAAATCAGGCACTACCAATATTTCCTGAAGGGAGTCCTGCTTCACTTGATCTTTTGCAAGCATCTACTGATGAGAACAGATGGAGCGAAATGCATATAAACAAAACATTCCACCCAAATGCAAGCGAGGAAAAGAAGAGGTGAAAGCATTCACCACCTGCTGCACCAGGATCTGGTGGTTCCATGAAACATATCAGGGCAACTGATGGTTTAATCTAGATGCAAACAACGTCAATATCTGACATTCCATACTGAGCAATCACTTGATTAAATATGATCCTGATTTAAAATCCATTCTAGTGTTATCATTGAACTGGCGTGACCTAGTTGTCAACTACAGTGTTGAATCTACCGGGCAAATAAATTTGCCTGAAAGCCAGATATTTCTGTCATGCACCAGCTCAGATCTGATTAAACCAGTCTATTATAAGACTGTGACTTGACTTCACCCATGTGGTTTACATATGCCACTGCTGTGGTGTTTGTCAATCTGAACTGCACATGCAAGTCCCTCCTGGTAGAGCAATAAGCTTTAAGTCCATCCAGGTTCCCAACAACTCTAATAATTGATCCCTCTTTAATTGAAGAAGGGATGTCTCATCAGTATTCCATCTGCCTCCACAACTGGAAGACATATCTGTTGCACCCCAACCCAGCGCACTTACATCAGTCTGTAATGTAATGGAAGGTGGTTCCACCAAAACCTTCTAGAACTTTTTGAAACATTTACAATCCACCATTGAATGTCGGAAATTGCCCCAGCTGACAATTGCATAGGCCTGTCAAAATGGCCCACTTGTGTTCTCAGTGCCTGTTCTTTTGATCGTTGTAATTGTTGATAATGCAGAGGACCATACTGCACAGCTGGAAAAGCAGCTGCCAAGTTACCAATTAAACTGGCTACTTATCTAATTGAAGGCTGTTGTTCTCTAAGGAGATTAACACAGTCCTCAATTAACTGTTGCAATTTGTCCCTAGGCAAAGTTACCAACATGTGATTTGAATTGATGGTAAATCCCAAATAATCAATGATTTGAACGTGATAATTTGGATTTATCTGGAATGAATGACGAAACCTAATTGTTCAAAAGTGAATTTAAGAATTGAAACAGATGACTCAGCTTCAGCATGAGTCTTTCCAACAATTAAAATATCATTTAAATAGGCCATTACCACATGCCCCAGAGCTCTGAGTAATGCTAACACAGGTTTTAACAATTTAGTAAATATTCTAGGAGCTGAAGTTAATCCATTAACTTCAGTTGTGGCAATGCTTTGAATTGCCACAACTGAATCATCCAGATAAATTTCAAATACCTCCTATCATCACCATGAATAGACACTGAATATTATGCATCCTTTAAATCAATGCTTGCCATATAACACCCTTTGGAAACAAGATGTTTGGCTGTGGAAAAAGTTTCCATTTTAAAATGCCTACAGCAAAGAAATGTGTTCAAACTCGTCAAATCCAGGATAATTCTACATCCCCCAGTCTTTTTAGATCTCGGATAAATACTTGACACAAACTGACGACTTTGATAAACTGACTTCTCAATCACCCCTTTCTTGTGTAATGTATTAATTTCTGCTTGTATGAGCACATTTTCTTCTTCTGAAAATATAAGTTTCGGACTTGGAACATGTTGATTAGGTGAACTCTCATTAGAGTAAAATTCAATTTTTACCCCTTCTATACTGTTAAGTATAAATGAATTTGATGTTAACTTCTGCCATTGTTTAAGAAACAAATGCAATCTTCCCCCAATTTGAACATCTCTTTAAGAGGCATTTTCCTCACCTGCATACGTCCTTGCAGAGCTAGTTGACCCGGCCCTTTGTAGGAAAAGGCATCCTTCCCTTCACACCAGTGGCAGGGCAGCCTGCCAGTTCCGATATTGCAGACCTGAATGGCTGGTTCCTTCCCCTGAGTCCGAACTGGTACCCCGCCGATAAGGAAAAATCCTCTTCTCCTGTTTGCCACCCGGCTTAATGAGGCCCATCGTTTTTGCATCCTCATGGCATTCTTTAACTCGCTTAACGATATCTACTCCAAATAACAGATTTGGTGGTTGTTACGCTGGGCTGGCTTGCACTAGCTGCCAGACAGATTGGGATTTATAACTGGCCTTATAGCACTTCTTCTGATGTTATTTATCTCAAAATAAGAACTACAGAGGAGTCCCAGTGCATCCTGATGGGCTTCAGACATATGCCCTTTATCCACTATCACGGCAAATACCGTACGCACTGCTGAAAGTAGCTTGAGCACCTTCTGAGATTTCATTTCCTGAGCCCTGGCTGACACCCCCAACTGTGTCCAAATCTGATGGTTGACCATCGGCACCTTAAGTACGCCACAATTGATAGGGGCTTCATATTTTTTAGCCGTCTCATCCATGGCCAATTCCTGTAGTTGGTGAGAGAGCATATGCTGTATTGCTAAAGCCAATTCTTCCCCTATCAGCTCTCCAGCTGTACTCCCTTATTGCTCTCTCCCACCACTGATTCAGTGTCAGCAAACTGCACCAGTTGAATTTCCTCCTCATAGGCAGGATATTCTTGTAGCCCTGTAAAAGGTGCTGCGAGCACAGGCTCTCCCATAGCCTGGCGTGGGCACCACTCCTCCTTACGGAGTTGGTCTCTGTCGAGCATTCTCTGCAATAGAATCTCGACTTGGGAGAGCCGTGAGCAAACCGTCTCTCTTGTAGCGGCTACAACCTCCAGGCCCGACTCTGGGTCCACGGGCCTAACTGACTTCCCAGTGGCCTTACGCCCTACTGGCAAGGCCTACATGCTCACAGGTCAGTGGGCCCGGCTGTCACTAGCGCCATAGCTGGCGTCGGGAGTAGGTGTGCTAGACGGGGCCTCCACTCACAATACTCTCTTGGTCATCGACCTTTTTCGCTCCGGAACACCTCGCCGCCACGTTTTTCACCTTCTGCAACATCACTAACGGAGCAACGCCAACCGCTGTTACAGAAAATAAATCACTGAAAAAAGTTTAAAACTTACCTTCCGTTTTAAACTTACCGCTTGGAGGAGCTCTGCTGCTCCAACCGGCCGACTACACCCAAAGCGTCTGACGTAATGACGCACCAACAGCTGTACGGGGTTCTTCACGTAGTCACTCACGTGACTCCGAAGTAAAATCACTGGTCGGTGCAGACTCGGTAGGCTGAAGGGCCTGTTTCCACACTGTACCTCTAAAGTAAAGAATTATTCCATTTAAGAGAGGGGAGAAAACTAAGCGTTTAAACTTAATTTTATAAAGTCCAGATGCCCCAAGATGAAATTTGAGTCGACACAGTGATCTGTTCTGCAATACAGGTAATAGTTAAATTAAATCCTCCCCTTCCATAACCTTTGCAGTCACCAGGAGGTAGCCCGCCTTGGTGTGAGTCGCTTATGAACCTTTATATGGCTAAACTGTCAGGGATTGTCTTTTGCTTCAGGTCATGAGGGAGAAGTCAAGATTCGGTATATTCCCTTTTTTTTCCTTCTTCTTTCCAAATCAGTGCACATTCGTTGCACCCCAGCTCTGGCTATTCTCCAAGATTATGTCCAGGAAGTATTGATTAATCTCTAGGATATCGCTGTGAACACCAGGGGAAAAGGCAGTGAAATCGTATCACGATTAAAAAATAGAGATTTTTGTTCTTATTTTACTCGAAACATTAATCAGAAAACTTTGGCAACAAAGAATATACATGACACTCATGCACGCACACACTGACACATGAAACCACAAGCATTTAAAAAAAAGAGTTTTGGAACAAATCTTTGGGGTAGATTCAGAGGTATTTTGAAAAAATATGTAATTGTAAGATTATTGTTAGAACAGGAATACAACTGACCAGCTTGAACATCGCCTAAATGAACATTTATTTCCATATCCTCCATGTTAATTCTCAATATTTGCAGCAGAGTGGTGCAGTGGTAGAGTTGCTGCCTTACAACACCAGAGACCTCGGTCGGTCCTGATGACGGATGCTGCCTGTATGGAGCTTGTACATTTTCCCCATGACCTGAATGGGTTTTCTCCGGGCGCTCCGGTTTCCTCCCATACCCTAAGATGTACAGGTTTGTAGGTTAATTGGCTTTGGTAATGTTGAAAATTGTCCCTAGTTTGTGTAGAATAGTGTTAGCGTGTGGGGATCGCTGGTCAGTGTGGACTCAGTGGGCCGAAGGGTCTGCTTCCATGTTGTATCTCTAAACCAAGGGTTCCCAACCTGGGGTAAATTTACCCCCAGGGGGCAAAGTTGTTGATCCTGGATTTAGACATATTTTTTCTCATTGACTGTATTTGGTTCTGGTGTACATAAGTAAGTATAAATTCATAAATAAGTGAAATAACATTGTGAAACTCATAAATAAGTGAAATAACATTGTTATGTGCTATTAAAGTTGCCAGGGGTAAACGAGACGAAAAAGGTTGGGAACCCCTGCTCTAAACTGTTAACTAAACAAAGGATAGTTCCTATACATGCATGACAGTATGGCCAAATTCTGCTCCAATTCCATTTAGAAGTTAGCAGATGATATCAGCCATTGTGGGCCAATCTCAAACAATGACAAGTCGGAGTACTGGATGGAGAAAAAGTGTTTAGTAACATGATGTCAAGATATTAACCTTTCCCTTAATGTCACCAAAACAAAGGAGCTGCTCATCGACTTCAGGAAGTGGGGTGAAGTACAAGCTCCAGTCTGTGTCAATGGTGCCAAAGTGGGCATGGTCGCGAACTTCAAGTTCCAAAGTGTGAATATCATCGACAATTTGCCTGCCGGTCAGACAAATTGTTGGAGATATTCCTACCAACAATGGCATAGAAAGCACACCAATGTCACTACTTTCTCAGAAGGCTAAGGAAATTTGGCATATCAATGACTCTCACCAAGTTCTACAAATGCTCCACAGAGAGCTTCCCATCTGGATGTAATCACAGCTTGGTACAGTCACTCAATCCCAAGATGGCAAGAAATTAGAGGTGAATTAGATTAGGAGCGCAGCCCAGTCCATATCACAAACCAGACTAAAGAAGGGTCTCAACCTGAAACACCACCAATTTCTCTAGCATTTTGTGTCTACCTTCGATTTTACCAGTATCTGCAGTTCTTTCCTAAACTCCCATCTCCCCCCTTCTCACCCCTTCCCGACCCCTTCCCATCAATTCCATCTGTACTTCATGCTACCTTGGGAAAGCAGCCAACATAATCAAGGACCAGGCACAGTCTCATAATTCTCTCTTCTCCCCTTGCCCGTCAGGCAGAAGGTACAAATTCGAGTGGCAGGAGAGAGGTTTTCAGACAGAGAGCCCTGCCAGAGGAGAGCGGATACCAGCAGAAGCAACTGTCCGGTCCCGGCGGCCACTCGCAGCCACCCAGGATAATTCACTCCCCGGCCACAATGCGGTGGTTGAAAGGCTCAGAGAAATTATGCCTACCTAAGAGATCCATACCTTAGATATGCATATACTATTTATATTTATCTAGACCAAGTGCAGACCCGTTGGGTCTGTTCCCCGAATGCGCGGTTGAGGGGACGAGAGGGGGGAGATTGGGGGGGGAGATTGGGGGGGAGAGAGGGAGGGAGGGAGAGGGAGAGAGGGAGAGGGAGGAGGGTGGAGAGAGAGGAGGGAGGGAGGGAGAGGGAGGAGAGGGGGAGGAGAGGGGGGAGGGGGAGAGGGGGGGGGGAACAGGGAGGGGGGCAGGGGACACAGAGGGGGTGGGCAGGGGAAGGGGAGAGGTGGAGGGAAGGGAGGGGGACAGGTGGGGGAAGGGAGGGTGAGAGGTGGGGGGAAAGGGAGGGGGAGGGGGGAGCTGGTGACAAGGGGGGAGAGGGGGGAATGGATGGGAGGAGCGAAGGGGTGGGGGGGGGGAAGGGGAGGGGAGAAGAGAGAAGGGGGGAGGGAGAGAAGAGAAGGGGGGAGGGGAGAAGAGAAGGGGGAGGGGGGGAGAGGAGAGGGGGGGTTGTTACCGAACTGAACTCACTGTGGAATGACTCCATTAACGGAGCCACTCTGCTGCTGGATTGTAAGTTGTCGCTGCCTTCCCTCTGGAAGCCTCCTCGTCCCCATCAGATGCCGAGTTCCGAGAGCCCTGGTTAAATCGCGGGGGCCACTCATGGTTAAGTCTGTGAAAGCGGCCCCATCAGAGACGGAGGCCTCACATCCTCAGCGCTTCAGACCCCGAGTACAGGGAGGGGGGAGTAGGCGGGCGGACATGGTGTGGGCAGGATTGAAAGTGCGATGACAGCGTCCGGCCTTTACCCCGCCTGCCCGTCGCCTTATCTCTACTCCCGATCGGCAGAGCATTTTGAGAACGGGGGGGGGGGGGGGGGTGGAGTGACCGGGCGGGTCATCGTGGGAGTAGAGCTGTGGGCTTCTGACTCTCTAGAGCACAGAGGGGATGGGAGGGGCGCGCAGGCGGGCGGGGCTTCGTGAGCTGCGCCAGCTGTGAGTTCCGCGGAACTTACGCCTTATCTCTTCTCCCGATCGGCAGGGCATTTTGAGAATGGGCGGAGCGAGTGGGTGATTCCAGCTGCAGGAGGCACTGCACGAGCGTAGTTGGGGGGGGGGGGGTGGGGGTGTGGGGGGAGTAGAGCCGGGATGCCAAATGAAGAGAGAGAGAGAGAGAAGTGGCTGGGATTGGTCAGCATGTGAGATTGTGACGTCAGCAGCTCGTGAGGTCCCATTTAGATTTTAAAATGAGTGAATGGGGGGGGGGGAGGATTTTTATTAAAATATGTGTACATAAAAATGTCTAAATGTAATGAGGAGTGGATCCGTGAATGTAAAAGTGTAATGGCTATCGCAATGGAAAAATTCTCGGAGTTTGAGCGTGTGGTTTTGGCGAACCATGAAATCAAAGGCCAAATATCTTATCTGAAAAAAAATGGAATGTGACATACACCCACACACACACACACACACACACACACACACACACACACACACACACACACACACACACACACACACACACACACACACACACACACACACACACACACACACACACACACACACACACACAGCCGACACGCACACAGATAATTGCCATTTCATGACTTCCGGTGGCGCTAATGGTGGAGTAGGGTGAGTACCAACTAGCTCCACCCGAAAAGACCGAAAAAAAACGGGAACTAAATATAGAACTGACCTGCAGAAATGAGCCTGTGTGACGTCATCAGACCGCGATGTCGGTAAAGCACTCCCCCACAAAGGAACCGACTAGAAAAACCACAAGAGGAAAACAAACGAAGGAGGAAGTAGGCCGGTCTGAAGCCTCGGGGCTCAGTTTTAACATCGTCCCAGGAGGACGTTTCAGTGGCCCAGAAGATATACATAAAGGAAAGAGAAATGGATGAACCTCGCAACAGCATTACAATGGAAATTGCAAATATAAAAGAAGAATTGATGTTTTAAAAATGAATTGAATATTAAAGAAATTTTGAAAAGTCTTAAAACAGAGATTAAAGAAGATTTCTTAGAGTTTGAAAATAAAATGACTAATCTTGTGCGACTAACATGAAGGAGGAAATGTCAGCAAATTTCGACTTACAAATTAATGAAGTATACGAGAAAATTAAGTCGAATGAAACCAACACTCATGAAAATCTGGAAGCGACCTTCACTACAATGCAGCAACAAATGGAGAAACAGGCTGACGCCATAACTCATCTGGAAGTAACAACAGAGACACTCCTTGCCGAGAACAAGCGTTTATCAGATTTACTGCTTAAAGTAACTGAAAAATGCATTGACTTGGAGGGCCGTCAAAAGAAGACAGAATCTAAGAATCGTGGGAGTTCATGAGGGTAAAGAAGGAAATAAAGATCTCCGTGACTTTGCTGCAGACTTATTAAAACAGTCTTGAATTTAGACCAAAAAGCCCTTATTAGGGCGGGCACACAGAGTTCTTGGACGTCGCTTGGACCCGAACGCCCCCCCCCCCCCCCAGGCAGCTGATAGTGAAGGTCCAATACGATCACGTGTTGGAGGATATCATGAAAAAAATTGCTGGCACAAGAAATCTTATGTTTGATGGAGACAAAATAAGCATATTTCGAGATTACCCTGCAGAGGTGGTCAGAAGGAGAGCGTTATTCAACGAGACAAGAGGGATTCTAAAGAAGATAGACAACTTGAAATATGGATTGCTGTACCCCGCAAGACTGCGAGTCATTTATCTGAAGAAGGAACATTTTTTCACTGATCACAAGAAAGCACTGGCGTATGCCCAGAAGATTGTGGGTTCGAGAGAGGATTGAATAATTTACATATAATACCGTCATCTTGCTGAGAACAAATGGAACTTTAATTCGTTATATTCAAGGACTATTGAAAGCTGATAACAACAATTGTGCTGTCCCTCCTGTTAGGGACATATTATTTTTTAAATATTTAGTACTAATTTTTACTAACAATTACTAATCATCAAAAACACTTGTTATTATTATTGGAACAATTAGTTAAAAACATGATATGTTAAATATAAAAAAACAACAAATAAAAAGTTATAATTTAGATATCTTATTAATTGGAATTTGTGATGTTCACCCTTTATCTACAATAGACTACAATAGACTAACACTTGATTAATAACTAACTAAGAGAGTAATAGTCTCTCACTATATGATTACCAATACTCTGGTCCAAAATAGTTTTAATATAATCCCGTAAATTACTCATATTCAAATTTTTCTTGTAAGCATGGAGCTAGGAATAATATTTTTTTTTAATCTACGGAAGTCTTTAGATGGACAGCCACGTTAGTGTGGGTAGCACTAACTACACTAAATTTAGATGTAGTTTCTTCTTTCTTTTCACATTTTATTAATTTTCTATTTTTTTACTATTTGTATTTCTCACCTAATTATTATATTAAGCTTGAATTTATTTACAAATATTATTTGTGGAGATGTGTCCGTGAGGAGGATTTATATGAATTAGATTTACAACTCGTCTGTCCAGTGTTCGGGTGGAAGGTCGGGTCTACGGTGCTGACCTATTTGCTCTTTTATAGACCACCCTAAAAAGCAAGATGCAAGACGTAAATGGAAAAAACGGGGCAAGACGTAAATGGAAAAAACATTTTGTAGTTGGAATGTCAAGGGAGTTAATGAGCCAATCAAGAGAGGTAAGGTATTAGAACACTTAAAATCATTCAAAGCAGATATAACGTTCCTTCAAGAGACTCACCTTAAAAAAGACGCACAACATAGATTGAAAGCAAAATGGATCGCTGAAACATATCACTCTTCATTTTCCCATAAGGCCAGAGGTGTCGCAATTTTAATTCGTAAAGGTATATCTTTTAAACACATATCAACTATAGCGGACATCAATGGTAGATATATTATACTAGTGGGTGAATTATATCAAAAAAAAGTGATTGTTCTGAATGTTTATGGACCAAATTTTGATAATCCAATGTTTTTTAAGAATATACTTAATACTATTCTGGAGCTCACACAACATAATTTGATAATTGGTGGAGATTTAAATTGTACATTAGATTCCTATCTCGATAGATCAACAAGACAAAGAAAAGCAATATCCAAATCAAGTGAATTATTAAACATATATTAATACCACCAATATCAAGGATGTTTGGAGAATTGAAAATCCATCCGGAAGGGAATACTCATTTTACTCTTCAGTACATAAAATTTATTCAAGGATAGACTACTTTTTAGCAGATTCTAAACTCATCCCATTTACTTATAATTCGAAATATCATAGTATTATAATTTCGGATCATGCTCCTTTAACATTCATGATCAAACTAAGTGGTATGACTGATAAGCAGACACAATGGAGACTTAATCCTCAAATTTTAAATGATAAACATGCTACGAATATCTTATCAAACAGATAAATATGTTTGTTAAGACAAATGACTGCCCTGAAATTTCTGCTTCCCTTCGTTGGGAAACATTTAAAGCATTTATTCGAGGAGCGTTAATCTCCGCACAAGCATTTCATAATAAAGAGAACCGCGCCAAACAACTGTTATTGGAAATGGAAATAAGGCAATTAGGTATCGAAAATGCAATTGCGCCTTCTATAATAATACATAATAAAATTACTGTACTCAAATATAAGTTAAACCAAATATACTCAGACCAATTCATAACATTTTATCAAAAGACTAAACAGGTACACTTTGAATTTGGAGATAAACCACAAAAATTACTGGCACGCCAACTCCGGAAACAGGAAGGGGAAAAAAAACAATATATAAAATTAAATCAGATACGGGAGAAATATTAACACTACCCAAGGATATTAATGACTAATGCAATACTATCAAACACTTTATTCAACCAAAACGGCAGGGGGTTCTGTAGGAATGGAATTATTCTTACAGAATTGTAACCTTACTGGTTTAGATTTGAAAGAGAGGGAATTATTAGGGGCCGAAATATCAGTTAAAGATATTGAGGAATCTATTAATTCTTTAAAAAATGAAAAGGCTGCTGGACCAGATGGTTTAAATAGTGAATTTTATAAACAATTTCATGACTTGATCTCGCCATGCCTACAGACATTATATACTCAAGCATTCATGCAACAGAAACTCCCAGAAACTTTAAATAAATCAACTATAATACTTATTCCAAAAACGGATAAGGATCTTGAAGATCCAGGTTCATATAGAGCAATTGCTCTATTAAACATCGATCAGAAAATTTTAACCAAAATTTTAGCACACAGATTAGGCTTAGTGATTTATAAATTAATACACACCGATCATACTGGCTTTATTCCAAAACATTATTCATATTATAATCTGAGATGATTATTCAAGATTATATACTCAAATCGAATAGTTAATGAAGACTTAGCAGTCATCTCGCTAGACGCTGAGAAAGCATTCAATCAAATTGAATGGCCCTATTTATTTTCGGTGATGGAAAAATTTCAATTAGGTGAGAAGTTTTGTACATGGGTTAAGCTTTTATATACCAATCCAACAGCCAGAATAATGACAAATCAAATGTTATCAGAAAAATTGATTTATCTAAAGGTTGTAGACAAGGATGCCTGTTATCACCGTTACTATTCGCCCTTGTTATAGAACCACTAGCAGAAAGAATTCGAGCTCATCCAGAAATATATGGGTATAATACTAAAAATACAGTTAATAACATTTCTCTATATGCAGATGATGTATTACTATATATTACAAATCCAGAAATTTTATTCTCGGGATATAGAATCATCTGGAAGAAGAGTGAGATTATGCCAATAATGGAACCTAATTTATATATATTGCAACAATCACCTTTTAAAATAGTGAATGAAAAATTTAAATACTTAGGAATCTATGTGACCAAGAAATATACTTATTTATTTAAATCAAATTTTTGTGCCTTTACTTAATAAATTGGATAAGAATATTCAATATTGGAAAACACTTCCTATTTCAATGCTCGGTAAAATTAATGCAATTAAAATGATTTTCCTTCCTCAACTTCTATATCTCTTCCAATCAATTCCAATATACCTCCCGAAAAATGTGGTTAAAAAAAATTGACTATTGTAACAAGTTTTATTTAGAATTATAAGAATCACAGAATAAGTGGAAAACACTTATGTAAATCTAAGACAAATGGAGGATTAGTCTTACCAAATTTCTTATTTTATTTCTGGGCAGTCAATGTCAAAAACTTAAATTTCTGGTTGGAAGATATGAATCAACAACCAGACTGGTTAAAGATGGAAAAGGATTGTCTGAAATTGGTCCGATTTTCTTATCCCCAACAAAATTGAACAAAAAGATCTATAGTGAAAATCCAATAATACATAGCGGTATTTGAATTTGGAAACAAATAAAAAAGACATTAAAATTAGATAATTTATCACTTTCGCTCCCTATTGCAAATAACCCTTCATTTAAGCCTTCGGTATTGGATAAAGGCTTTACACAATGGAAAAACTATGGAATTAAAAAGATGGGACATCTTTATAGAAAAGATGTGTTCCTCTCGTTTCTGGAGGTACAACAGAATTATTGATTACATTCAAATTTTTTTTTTAGATATTTACAATTGAAAGATTATGTTAAATCACATACACAAGAATACAGAATTAGAGAGCCAGAGATTCTAGATGAATGTTTGAATAAACATCCCAACACAATCAAATTAATATCATATATTTATAATATTCTGTTAGATAGTGAAAATCCGTCGACAGAATCACATAGACAAGCATGGGAAAATGAATTAGTTCAACCCATAACGAAAGATATTTGGGATGAAAGTCTACTACATATACATCAATGTTCGTTAAACACCAGACATTCTTTAAAATATTGCACAGATTGCATTATTCTAAAACAAAATTAAATAGAATGTTTCCTAATATCTCCCCTATCTGCGATAAATGTCAATACTCTGAGGCTAATTTAACCCATACCTTTGTAAATTGCATAAAAATTAAAATATTCTGGGTGATATTTTAAAAATTATTTCCGTAGTGGTTAATATTCAACTGGATCCCGATCCTAAATTAATAATATTGGGCATATCTGAACAATACCTAAAACTGACAATAAACCAAAGAAATTTCCTGGATTATAGTATAATAACTGGGAAAAAACTAATATTAAAATTTTGGAAAAACCCTGCATCCCCTACAATTAAAATGTGGATTATGGAGATGTTGGAGACCTTAAATCAGGAAAAAAATAGATTTGTCTTAATTGATAAACCAGAATTATTTATTAGAATATGGTCGCCGTTCATAGATTATTTGAAGGGGTAGAATGGGCCAGCGCTGAGGCTTGACGGAAGCTTGAACCCAGGACTATATGAATAGTTTTGTTTTCTTACCCACCCACGGACCTATCTCCTAAGTTGTATTATGGATAGTTTATTTTATGTTTTCAAGTGTCTTTTTCTCTTTCTCTTTAAAAAAATATATATTAAAAAAAAGATAATTGCCATTTCATAATTTTAGTCAGGGTAGGCAGTGCCTACCTTGCCTACCCTGACGGCACGTGCCTGCTACACACCCCACACACCCTCTTCTCCTCTTCCCGCCCCTCCCATCAGGCAAGTGGTGTAGACGTTTGAAAGCGTATACCTCCTGATTCAAGGACAGTTTCTTTCCAGCTGGTATCAGGCAACTGAACTGTCCCTCACACCTGCTCGATTGCAGTCCTGACCTCCCATCTACCTCATTGGAGTCCTTTGAACTATCTTTGATGGACTTTACTGGTCTTTATCTTGTGCTAAACATTATCCCCTTCATCCCATATCTGTAGACTGGAATGTTGGAATTATAAGGATAGGTTAGATAGGCTGGGTCTTTTATCCCTGAAGCATAGGAGGATGAGGGGTGACCTTACAGAGAAATATTAAATCATGAGGTACATAGATAAACCAGTCTTTTCACCAGCATTGGGGAATCTAAGGCCAGAGGCCATATGTTTAAGGTGATAGTGGAAAGATTAAAATGGCACTTGAAGGGACAATGTTTTCACACTTAAGATGGTACATAAATGGAACAAGCTGCCGGAGGATGCAGTAGAGGTGGCAACCAACATAACATTTAAAAAATGCTTGGACCGGATAGGAAATGCTTATACACACAGGCCAAATGCAGGCAAGTGGTGTTGCCTTCATTAGGCATCTTCATCGGCATTTATTTCTCATGAGATATGATTCCCTTGCTCCGGCAGTCACCTCCTGCGTCATCTGCGGAAAAGTCTATGGTTCCCACATTGCTGTCATCAGCCAACTCAGAGCCCACAAAACAGCAATGGAAGAAAGTCATCCTTAATCCTGAGGGACTGCCTCAGACGAAGGTAAGGGCAAAACCTTGTCGTATTAACATGACTATATTTGAATCATTATAAAAAACAAGACATAAGGATATTAAGTGCATGTTAGTGATTTATATTGAGAAACATAATCATAAAATGACATCTAACCATTGCAAAACACTAACTGCTGGAGGAACTCAGTGGGTCAGGCAGCATCTGGGAAGGGAATTGACAGGGAACTTTTTGGATAGGGACCCTTCTTCAAGATTCCAGCATCTGCAGTCTCTGCCTCCAAATAATGCAAACTGGTTTTCCAGAAATAAGTCCTTTCTTGGCTTCCTGACTAGGGTCTACCACAAGACATCAATCTGATTGGTAGAATGAATATGTCTGATACTTTGGCTTTGATCTTTGTCTGCCGGACCATTTTAAAAAAAAGCCTGTATCCGGTGCTTTAGTTCTTTTTCTGGTTTATAATCTATTTATTTCTGCTTCTGTGCTTGAAGCTTTGTTTATAGTACATTGTGTATATTATCTCATGCTACATTATCTGCAGTCTCAGGACAGAGACAAATTCTGTGTTTATTCCTGAGTCTTTTGTTAATGTAAACTTAAGCAAAAAGATGGTGGAATCCTTTGATCCGCGAATTATCTGAAAAGCATTCAAACGTGAAACGTAAAGCATTCGATCAGACTTGTTCAAATCAGGGAGATCAGTCCCTGAGCCTTATGAATTTGTTGATTTCAACTGGTGATAATGGTGGTGTCATAGAGTCATAGAGTGATAGTGTGGAAACTGGCCCTTCAGCCTAACTTGCCCACTACACTAGTCCCACCTGCCTGTGCTTGGTCCATATCCCTCCAAACCTGTCCTGTTCAAACTGTGGTTGGAAATAGCTCATTTCTTAGCTCCCCCAGTCTAGTTTTGGTCAATAAAATACTGAGTCAAGTACTTGCGCAACTAAACTTTATTTTGGAATACACAACAGTTCCCCTCTACTATACCTAACCACCGCGGGTTTGATCCTTGTATCTGCTTGGCTAAGCACTCCTAGCATCGTGCAAGCAGAGACACTCCCAAAGGTCAAGCAGCCCAAAGCGTTCTTCCAGAAGATCGACTCAGGACCTCATGGGAGCTACCTTTTATAGGTCCCCGAACCTTGAGGGGCCGAACCATATGGGGGTGGTCTCTATACAGTCCAATAACAAATATTGATTAACACAGTACATAATAGATGGTTCCCTAAACCAATAATACAGTGACTAATACAATGTATCTGACGATGTTTCTAGATGTAAGTTAACACAGATAAATTATGCAACATTTGCCTGGATATTCAAGAAACAAGGCTCAACACTTAACCCAATCAACATCTAGCAAAGTAAAGCTTTGCAACATTATATACAATGTGCATGTCTGGTTTGCATTCACCCAATCAGTTTCATGCAATCTACACCTAATTGTAAGAAACTGCAGATGTCCCATTCTTTCCCTGCAACTCTTATCTAGGCTCCAGACAAGCTGGCACCATTCTGCAACTTGTCCCAGTTCTGCAAAAGGCACATTTAAATTGACCAAATGGCCTTGCAGCACAGAAGCCTTTACTCAATTTTAGTGTCTTGGCATCTTTAATTTGGCCAGAATTAACATTCCTTCCTTTTTATCACATATGATAAACCCTCATTTATGATAACCAAATAATCATATAATCAGATAACCAGATATACGTATGCGTGACTATTACATTCTCCACCTATTAACAACAACAACAAGACGATGAATTTTCTTCCCAGAATTTTATTAAGCTTCCCAAGTTTTCATGAGCGTAGCTTCAAAATTTCCGTCTGTTGAGTCTTCATCTCTCGAGTTCTCGTGGGTGCGAATTCTCTTTGTCCATGTTGTTGCCCATTCTTCCATCCGTTTCCATAGTTGAACCTATAACCTATAATTCCTGAAAAACTTGGGTCAAAGCAGGTTACCATTCATGCACTAATGCTTTCCCATACATTCCACTGTAATTCTGTTCTGTTAATACTATCCCTTTTCTATGTCACTATCAATATTCTGCTCTATAATATCCTCTTTACTATATCAGAAGGGTAACAATTTCAGGATCTATACCAAAAGGGAAACGATTTCAGGATTACTGCCTGTGCCGCGTGACAGTGAGAGTAGGAATGGAATGAGGTGGAGGATAAATGCGTGGCTGAGGGACTGGGTTCAGTGGGCAGGGAGTCAAGTTTCTTGATCACTGGGACTTTGGGGAAGGCATGACTCTTACAAAAAGGAATAATGTTTCAACTTGAACCCGAGGGGGGACCAATATCTGGCAGGGAGGGAGATTTGCAAAGCCTGGGGAGCAACTTTTAGAAATGGGGGATTTTAAGGGGGTTTAGGGTCCGTCCTCACAGGTGTGCAGCGAAGGGAAGCACTCAGACCCAAAATGTAGGCGAGAAAGAGGTTCAAAAAGATAATAGACAATAAATGGTGGGGTTTCTAAAATGTTGTCAATTTTTAATGCTAGGAGCATTTAAGAATTGCCTAGGGGACAATTTCTTTCCACCTGATTAGAATTCGCACTTCAAGGGAAATTTAGATGGCATCGGTCAAAACATCGATTCTGTATTCAACATCCATTTCCTTATTTCTCCTTCTAATTCAATAGAATGGTGGGACCAGGTATGTTGCATTGCTTGTCAGAGAGGCTCTCAGTGCTTTGGCAGGATAGATTAGAGGGCTTCGTCATAAGGCTAGTTTCCTTTTACGACTGAATGGGAACTTTTTAGTAGCTACACTTTGGTCTTTTAGAAAATGGGGAGCGAGTGGAAGAGCAAATTACTGTTATTTTAAGCACAAGGTAGTGATTGTGGGAGATTTCAATATTTCCAAAAATAGACAAACACTCATAGGCTGGATGCCGGTAGTTGTAACTCTTCCATATTACCAGATCTTCCCAAGTTCCATCCTTCCTGATGAGGTTCTCTGATCCGGAGGTATGCGGTGGTGCACTGTCTGGGACCAGTGATACAATACCATTAGTTTAATAATTATAAATCAGAACTCCTAAGCCAAATCTCACGGGTTCCAAATGCTAAATTTAAAGTGAATTGGGACATCATCACACAATTGTAGAGAGAAATGGAGTACAAATGTTATATGTCCCTGTTAGGTTGAAATGACTATAATTTGCGAAATAACCAGGTGTTTTCAAGGGAAAGGAGTGTCTTTTTCAAGTTTTAAATCCAATTCTTCAAATTAGAGCTTGGAGTAAATAGTGCATCAGAGTTTGTCTGTATCTCTAGAAAAAATTGGATGGTGAAGATTATTTTGCTTCACTAGTGCAAAAGCTAGGATGAAAGGAAATCCAAAGTAGGTTTCTCAGCTATTATTAATAGTTTCAAAGGAGTAGGGATACTGAGGAGCAGCCTTCTCTATTAGTTGGTCTCTGCAGAGTCAAAAGAGATGGGGGAAATATTGAACTTTTCTTCATTCACCAATTGGTCTTTGTTTCTGTGAGGTAAGGGAAAAAAGAGCTACCTGGATGGAGAAATAACTACATATCCTACCTGAGCTGTGTCTTCTGCCCATTCTCAAGAGTCCCATACTGTTTCCTAGGACATTCCCAGGGAGTAGTATGTTGTAGATTATAGCAGGAGCAGAGACAACTATTGTAACAATGTCATTAGTACAATAACGGGGATTAGTCCGGAGGATTTCCTCCTACTGTACCTCCTGCTCAATAAGTTTGTTTCTTCTCTCCCTTGTTTGCAAGGGTTCAAAGTGTCCCTTTAAGTGGATGGCTTATTGTCTTTGACAGTGGCCAGTGGGGTGCCTACTATGTTTCCCTCTTCGTATTCCTTCCTTTCAGTGAGGTTTCTCCATCCCAATCAGCTTCTTTGTAACTCTCTTCCTGGGATTCGGAAGGGGCGGTGTTCTTTCTTGTTCTTATAAGTTATTATTATTTTTGGGCCAGGAGAGGATGCCCTCAGATTTCATACTTTGTATTAGCTGGCAGATCAGGGCTACCGGAATGGATTTGGCTGCCAGAATGTCCCTGCCCCCTGATCTTCAAGCCAGTGTTCTCTTCCTCTATCATCGGGGTTCCAAGTGTCCCTCTACCCTCTAGGGATCCACTGACTTCTTAGACCCCGTGACCCTCTTCTTTGACCCCTTCCTTCTCTGTGTTCCCACACAGGGCAAGATCGGCTCCAATGTCCTGATTCCCCACAGGTATAACATTGATCAGGTCTGACAGCTCTATACCCTCTCCAACCAAGCCGAGGGAAAGTCCACTCTCGGATTGGCATGTCTATCCACACTTTAAATTCTTCCTCATCCTCATCCTCCTTCGATGTTACTTCCCGTTTCTGGATTTTTAGTACGGGTCTCTGGAAGGATTTAGCTGCCGTTGAACCAGGTTGCATTGGAATGTGGACATCTGTAGCCCGGGGATAATTTGCACCTACTGCAGTGTCTAACTCTAAAGGCAGAGTTGGGAGCTTCCTACTAGGGAATTGCCTATGGGGAATCCGCTCCATATCCATAACATCAGGGATTTGCTCCGATCATAATTTTATCGATGTCAGGATCAGCCATTTCATAGCCTCCTGCTGTCTCACCCTCTGAGAAACTGCTCTTTCTGCTACCGGAATCTCTGTACTTTAGGATGGATTATTTCACTTTCCCACTTGATTTCCCAATTAATTTTGGCACACACTTCTGAGGAACCTTCTTTCTAGGTTCTTGATCCCCCACACTATCCTTTGCTAGTGAAGCAATTGCCGGAGCTAGGGAGTCTTTTCCAGATTTTCCTACTTTGAATTTGAATTTAGTGGGTGGAGTTGAAGATACCACTGACTGCACCCGAGCGCTCTGTTCGCAAGCTGCGCATGGTGTCTCCGAACTAAGAACATGAGAGTGCTGAGAGGAATGCTGTGACTCTGTTCCGAAAAAGTCTGCCCACCCTTGTATATATTGGGCTTCTCTCCCTTCGAGATCCATGCTAACCGCGACACTCTTCCTAAATTTAATGTTTAATTTTATTTCGAAGTCACGTGAGAGACGACGTGAAGAGCCCTCCAGGCCGCATGCACGTCAATATATCTAGCGCATGGTGCTACTCGGAGCAGTTTCGAACTGCTCTGACCAGGTAAGTCAATTTTCACCGGGCCGCTCTATAGCGTGCCCAAAGTAGCTATGGAGGCGGCCGGGGGTTTGGGACACCGTGGACGCTCCATAGGGGCTAGAAGTAAGAAGAATTTTGCGCCGCAGTTTGAGCTCTCCACGGGAGCAGGCGGCTGAAATTGTAGGGCTCCATAGAGGCTGTTGCCGTTATAGCTCTGCATGGCAGCAGACGGACAAAATTGGAAACCGACGTATGGCTCCATAGGAGCTGGGATTACGGCTATTGCCGTTATAGTCTGCACGGCAGCAGACGGCCAATATGGGAGACCGCCGACGAGGATAAGTTGTTACAGCTGCCGGCATCAGAGCTCCATACGGGAGCAGGCAGCCAGAGTTGGAGGCAGCCAGGTCTATTATCGCTGCAGGAGGTTTCCAGCAGCAGGTGAGTTTTAAAAATAGCCGCGGCCAAGAACTACCGCTTAGGTAAGCTCAGCTGCCGTACCACCGAGCAATTTTAACATAGTTACTGCTACAGCTATGTTGCAGCAGCATATAGTGTATACTTTATTTTTGGGCAGCTATAATAGAGTTGGCATTAATAACAGTTGCCACTCGGTCACGTTTGTGACTATCGTAGCCGATAGCATTCTAAAGTCATGTTTAATTCTTTGGCAATATAACAAATATGTCTTTACATGCCAATAAAGTTTATGTTTTAAAAAGATAATTACAAAGGACATTTATTATCACTTACACCAATGGTGTAGTGGAATTGGACTTGCCATTGCAGTCCAGAGCTCCTGGCTTAGGAAGACTTGTTGGAGCTGTGCCTATCAGACACATGTGGGAGCTACACCTGGTGGCGTCATGGTAATTTCCGCTCATTAGAGGGGACAGTTGAAGATTCTTTTACAAGAGACTCCAACTATATGCATATCAATAAAGTAGTCGAATCTCTGATTTAATAGGGATAGACTTCTTTTAATCATATAAACGTAATTGCCTATGACAACACCTGGCAGGGTTGCAATATTTCTCCCACTCTGTCTGGCGTATGGGGGCCAGAGGCACTCCAGTCCTTCCTTGTAATACTCCGTTGGCTCCAGAAGGGAGCAAGGACTCGGAGTCACTAGCAGGTGCAGTCTGTTTGGTAAATGATGATAGCAACAGAGCACCGATCTGCAGCTAGTCTCAGTTCGGCTGCTAAAGGAAGCAGCCTGACAACCCCAAGTCGGGGCAAAGTCATAGCCAAGTCTTGGGACATCTATGACAGATGTGATTGGGCGTTTGTCTCAATTAGAACATTTGATGAATCAAATTATAACACAAGGAATAATTATGAAGGCATGTCAGGCAGCAGCTCCTGGTTCAGGGTTGCACTTTTTCCTCCCACTCGGATGAAAGGAGTGGTGGAGATGGTGCCAAAGTATATGCACATCTGCCTGAAGCAGCTCCTGGTTCAGGGTTGCAATTTCCCTCCCACTCGGATGAACGGAGTGATGGAGATGGTGCCAAAGTATATGCACACATGCCTGAGGCAGCTCCTGGTTCAGGGTTGCATAAGTCCTCCCACTCGGATGAATGAAGTGATGGAGATGGAAATATTATGCTCCAGATTACAGAAGCATGCACAGGCAGTTCAAGTCATATGCCTGTAGCTACCCCTGGTTTCAGGGTTGGAATATTCCTCCCACCCGAAAGACTATCAGAGATATGGTCACAAAATATGCTTGGTGTTATGGAAGCATGCACAGACATTCCGAGGCATTCACATATGGCAACGCTTGTTGCAGGGTGCAATTTTTTCTCCCACTCTAAGAGAGTGTCGCAGATCAGTGATTCCAAACATGACCCCGAACATGACTATGTGCCAGGATCCCATGCTTTAATGCATGATGTGCAACAATCGCATAATGAAGAGCTGTGTGCTCTTGCCTCTAAATTGCTGTTCCCACGTGGACAGACAAGCCACTACAAGAGAAGTTGACCAGCGGCATCAGCTATCTAACAGAAATGACAAGCATGATAGACAGGGTCTGCAAATGAAACTCCAATAAAGAAAATCGTCCCGGGGTTAGAGACGCTAGTAAATAAGGTGTCATTATTAACCTCCGTAAACTTCGGAATGGAGCAGTCTGTCGGCCCAGGTTGGGTTTACTGCCAGCATGGGCTGTCTAGTCATTTTCACTGTCTCTGCGATAGATCAGGTTGATGTAGAGACATTGGCAAGGTGCCTTGCATAGTAACCTCTGTAGTTCCATGTAAGAACAGTTTGGTTACCCTGGATCAGGGTAGACCATCATGGAACTGGCTGGCCATAGGAGTCAAAGTGATCAGGGAAGCACTGCTTCATCATCCGAGATTGAGGTTATCAGACTGCTCAATATCTCAATCATATGGTTTATTTCTCCTCAGCTAGTGGAGTTCCTGGTTCTTTGGAATCATCATTGCCATCCTCTCTGGGCCAGGTAGTTACCAGCAGGAAGCTCGTCTGGCATATAATGAAACTTTCTCTGACCTGCAGATTTATGTTGTGAATCAACAAGGTATTTATAATAATCCATAGGCTCTCAATTCCAGTATTCCTGATTGAGTGGCGGGTCGAGGAGATTGTGTTGTGCACTCTGGCGACTTAGACATGTGGTTTCAGTCAAAGGACTGCGAGGTCATTCCTGATTCAGCCTTGCATTATACTAATCTCCACTATGAAGGATAACGCTGAGTATTCATGGTGACTCTTAGTCAAGAGTTGACAGGGAACCCGTATTCCCACATCTAGGGAGACTGTGGTTTCAGCTCTAGTCATTAGCAGCTGATTATATAATATCAGCGATATGTATGAATAACTAGATAATGCATCTTCCGTGGGTAGGAAAGCCAAAAAATGTTTCCGTCCATAGGATCAATAGAGTAACAGCGTTTCCGAGTGCAATCAGTGACAGCTCATCCGAGGATGAGTGGTCTGGCCAAGGACTAGAGGGGTATATTTCTGATACTTCTCAAGATTACAGAAATATGGTGCAGGCCGTATCGGGTTAGCATTAGGCTAATCGGATTATGGGTTTACTTACCCAGTTTAGATGGATGATTGGGTTTCTGCAATTTAACTGACTCAGAGAATCGATCTTGTAGTTGCATACTCTGTCATATCTACACACATAGGGCACAGATTCTGCTGTTTTGATAACCAAGCTAGTGGTGAAAGTCTATGCTGCCCTTTTCTCAGATTAAAGGGCATTATGTCATCGAGTTTTAGGTAATATGCAAAAATTGCAGCTGATAAAACTTATCGGTTGTCGGTCGATATCTTTTGCAATATTACAAGTGAGGCAACATGAAATTTAACAGTACCAATTTGCCTATTCAATCACGCCATGGTAGGCAACTGAAGCAAATCTTATTTACTCAGTCACGAATGACGGCTGGAGCAGCCTGTCTTCTCGGGCAGTTAGCTCTGCACGATTGTATGAGAAGCTTGGGAACAACATATGTGAGTCAATTTTAAACGAAAGTAACAGAGGTTTGTGTGGTTCCAGGTTGAGCCTAGAGTAGCTTTTATGTGATAGCACAATTGAAATTGCTTGTGCTGATTTATCATTTCGGTAGTACCATAAGTGGGACATAAATGATTGGTTCTTCACCCACTATTCTCTAACGTTATGCAGGGTGTATTTTATTTGGCCACTCTAATAGCCTACCCTCATTGTCATGTGCGATATATATCAATAAATTGTTATGCAAATATTCCTCAAATTTTTCCTAATGGGACCAGTATCTTAAGATGATTATGCTTTCAGCAACTGATCAGAGCATAAAGAACACAGCCTTTACTCAATCTCTGGCTTAGTCTCTACGTCATACTGACATTAGGGTAGCTTGTTATAGAAATAATCTCATAAGCAAATGAGCAGGATTGCGTACATTTGAGGTTGACAGCATACCCACCAGAGCAGGGATCAGGGATGTCATTAGGTATACAAGTGCACTCAGTTGCTAGTACCTATGAAATGGAAGTTAATTATTTTGTTATTCAATAGTCTCAAGATATTGCTGATGGCTCATTAGCAGCCAATAGAATGGATTTACCTTTCATCATACAGCATGAGGTTTACATAGTGCAGGTTAATAAATTATAAAATTTGTTGGAATATGTCTCGATATTTGCAGATAGAATTATGCACAGTGTTGCATGAGTTATTGTCTAACTCAACAGTCTATTGGGACTACGGTCCAGTTAAGAACAATGGCCATGCATGCAAGTTAGCATCATGATATTAATAACTCCCGTGTTTTTCCTACCATTAATGGTTTATCTGTTTAAGTGTTTCACACACATATTGTGTCACTGCATGAAACCAAAGAACTTTGAAGTCTTCTCATAATCACTCATGTGACTTCGAAATAAAATAGAAAGATTAAACACGAATTTATATACCGTTTATGGGAGATAAACAGTATATAACAGTGAAGATAAACAGTATACAACAGTGAAGAAGGGAACTAGCTTATTGAGATATGTAAAATTTTCTTCACTGAAAGGAAATCAAATAAATAAGTCGTTCTGCTTTCTACTTTAAGAATGGCAGCATTCAAGTTAGGGATTAGAATGGAAAACGAGAAAACTGGTCCTTCTCTAGACACACAATGACTAACGTCTAGCAGATTCACACCTTCTCACACAATTGTACCTCCAATCTTTCCCAACCGTTATTCAAACACTCCACTCAATTGCTCTATTCAATTGCGCTCTCAACACTCTCATCAGCTCATAGAAACATAGAAAATTGGTGCAGGAGGAGGCCATTCGGCCCTTCGAGCCAGCACCGCCATTCAATTTGATCATGGCTGATCGCCCCCTATCAATAACCCGTGCCTGCCTTCTCCCCATATCCCTTGAGTCCACTAGCCCCTAGAGCTCTATCCAACTCTCTCTTAAATCCATCCAGTGATTTGGCCTCCACTGCCCTCTGTGACAGGGAATTCCATAAATTCATAACTCTCTGGGTAAAAAAGTTTTTTCTCAGATCAGTCTTAAATGACCTCCCCTTTATTCTAAGACTGTGGCCCCTGGTTCTGGACTCACCCAACATTGGAAACATTTTTCCTGCATCTAGTTTGTCCAGTCCTTTTATAATTTTATATGTTTCTAAGATATCCCCTCATCCTTCTAAACTGCAGTGAATACAAGCCTTGTCTTTTCATATGACAGTCCCGCCATCCCAGGGATCAATCTCGTGAACCTACGCTGCACTGCCTCAATCACAAGGATGTCCTTCCTCAAATTAGGGGACCAAAACTGCACACAATACTCCAGGTTTGGTCTCACTCGGGCTCTGTACAACTGCAGAAGGACCTCTTTGCTCCTATATTCAATTCCTCTTGTTATAAAGTACACATTATATACAATGTGTATGTCTGGTTTGCATTCACCCAATCTGTTTCATGCAATTTACGCCTAATTGTAAGAAACTGCAGATGACCCTTCTTTCCCTGCAACTCTTATCTATGCTCCAGACAAGCTGGCACCGTTCTGCAGCTTTTCCCAGGTCTGCAAAAGGCACATTTAGATTGACCAAATGGCCTAGCAGCACAGAAGCTTTAACTCAATTTTGGTGTCCTGGCAGCTCCAATTTGGCCAGAATTAACATGGTTGTCCAGAATTAGAGAGGGTTAAACTGGTCACAGATTACTGTAGAGATAACGCTCCCAGATGTTTGTCTGCCTTGAATAGAGGAGATGGCAAAGTGGCATTAACTTTGTTGTCTAAAGCAATTACCATTTTGGCAAAAAAATCTAAGAAGCAGGAGGCAATGGGAAAATCAGCGCTTCCAAAGTACTGGGGAAACAAAAACTTCACTGTATCCTTTCATCAGGAGAGTTCTGATTCTGATAAAGGTTAAAGGTAAGACATAGCCTATTGTTCTCTTCCAAATCCTTGCTGATATATGGGACATTTCAGCATTTATTTTAAATAGGCTAATAGTGCTAACCGTTTTAATTAAAAAAAGAAACTAGCAAATATAGTGTGATTATTTTTTTATGATGAAAATGTAGATATATGATCAGAACATTAAACTCGTGATGGTCTCTGTACTGCTACAAAGGTTTTACTTTAATGAACATGAATAGTCTTGTCTTACATATTTATACTGACAGGCATATTTCAACGTAGCTTTGAAGAACCTTACTCATCAATGGTTATTTAATTATTTAATTATGTTTTCTTACGTCTTGGATAAAAGGATAAAATCATAATAATTATTGCCAACACATTTTTCAATGGCCTGCCTTTTTAGAAATCAGACAGTAATTCAATTGTTAGAGTTTCATATCTCTGTTTGCCTGGGACTCTTTATGATATCTTTGCCTTGGTGCATATCTAATAACTGTTGGGGATTGTCAGTGAGATTGGCTGAGAATTGTCAATGTGTGAATATTCATTTCTGAAAATTGAGGTACACTAAGCAAAGGGGCACAAAGGGAAAGTACTTTTTATAAAAGTACTTTCATCCGCAAAGACGTGGAGGAAGACAGGGAACCAATTGTGGTTCCATCGTTCGGGAACCCTTGGAGTGTCGAATCTAGGCGAATCAGGCAGCATCTCTGGAGAGCATGGATAGGTGACGTTTTCCGCTTGGGTCATTCCAGATCTGAAGGATCCTGACCTGAACATCACCTATCATTGTTCACCAGAGATGCTGCCTGACCCATTGAGTTACTCCAGCACCTTGTGTCTTTTTGTGTAAATGAGGTGTTTCTTGTTTCTGCACTAACTGATGAACTCCTGCAAAAATGTCACAATGGTGCCCAAAATCAAGTGTGAAAAGGCAGAAGAGTGGTTTACAGCCAGAAGCAAGTGGTAAAACAGAACTTGCATGCAACTGGATGGGACTTCAGTAGAACTCCCGACACATTGATTGGTATCAGTCAGAGAAAGGCAACAGCACTTGAAGGCACATTCTCCGTGACGGGCATAATGCAGCAGTAAATAACATGATTACAGATGCTGTCTGCATGGAGGTTTTACATTCTCCCTGAGACTGCCTGGGTTTTCTCCGGGTACTCCGATTTCCTCCCACATTCCAAATTTTGTAGGTTAATTGGCTTCTGTAAATTGTCCCTACTATGAAGAACAGAACAAGTGTATGGGTCAGCACGGACATGGTGGGCCAAAGAGCCTGTTTCTAAACTATACATATACTAGGCCTTTTCGAGCTGGAGGCAGTCGGGGGAGGAAGGCAGCTCCCATTTTCCCCCAAAGGAACATGCTGGAGCTTGTCAATGAGATACAAGCTAGGAAGGATGCCCATTAAACTTAGTAGAGGGTGGGGCAGCAGGAGGAAAACAACCCACCAGGTTCATCACAAGAAGAGGCAGGCAAGAGGGATATGTGGTCGTCTCTGGATTGTGGAATCCAACACCATTTGAGATAGAGAGTAGAATTACATTTCCAAACATAGACACAAACTGCTGGAGTAGCTTATTGGGTCAGGCAGCATTTCTGTTAAACTGGAATAGGTGACCTTTCGGGTCGAGACTCTTCCTCAGACTAAGGATCTCCACCCGAAATGTCACATGCCTTTTATCCAGAGATGCTGCCTAATCTGCTGAATCAATCTAGCACTTTGTGTCTATCAGTGTACAGCAGAGATTGGTGCTAGGATCTTTGTTGTTTAATCTATACTGAGGTCACATTGGATGAGTATGTGGGTGGTCTGATTTGTAAGTTTGCGGACAACACAAAAATAGATGGAGTTGTGGATAACGAAGGTTGTTAAATGATACAGCAGGACATAATTCAGCCAGATAGATGGTTTGAGTGGTGGCAGGTAGAATTTAATCCAGGCAAGTGTAAAGCCCCTGTCCCACTTACGTGTCCTTGGCACGCTAATTACGCGACCTCGTGGTCGCGTTGAGGCGCGATGGTCCCCCGAAGGTCGCGCCGACTTCATGCGCCCGCGCAGCCGTCTGGAGCGCGTGACGTCATTTGAAGATGGACACAAAATGCAGGAGTAACTCAGCAGGACCGGCAGGATCTCTGGAGAGAAGGAATGGGTGATG
The DNA here is from genome assembly GCA_035221665.1 of Okamejei kenojei. Classification (NCBI taxonomy): domain Eukaryota; kingdom Metazoa; phylum Chordata; class Chondrichthyes; order Rajiformes; family Rajidae; genus Okamejei; species Okamejei kenojei. The sequence goes on from CM069132.1 coordinate 94,072,347, forward strand.
TTTTGGGTTGAGACGCTTCTTCAGTCTGATAGAAGGGTCTTGACCCGAAACGTGTCTGGGAGTAGGAGTGGGGGTGGATCCGGATCGCAACGGCCGTGAGCCCCAGTCCGAGATCGTCAATCGTTTGCCTGCTTCTGCTGCTGTTGGCGGTGAGATGTTGCATCGCGCCAGGGTCTTGGGCCTGTCCCACTTTGGCCGTCAGTTACCAGCGACAGGCCGGTGGCGCGCAAAGATTTTGTTCACTACAAATACCGCGCACAACTACATAGCCCTTCACGCTTCTCCGTGGGACTGGCCCCACGCGGCCATACTATGCCTGTGTGCCTCAACGCGACGATGAGGTCACGTAATTTGCGTGCCAAGGACACGTAAGTGGGACTGGGCCTTAAGGCAACGCACTTTGGGAGATCAATTTCTGACAGGAATATTGATGTACAGAAGAACCTTGGTTGCAACTCCATTAGTCGCTGAAAATGGTGACACAGGGTTGGTGAAGAAGTCATTTGGTGTACTTGCCATCATAGGGCTGGACAGGGCATTGAGTATAAGAATTGGGATGTCATGTTGCAGCTGTACCAGACATTGCTTAGGCTGTTTTTGGAGCACCGTGAACAGTTTTGTCACCGCACTACAGGAAGAATGCAGAAGAGATTCAGCAAGATGTTGGCCTAGAATAGTGGGCTCTGGTTATATGGAGGAAGGACCTTATTGAGGTTTATATACAGTAACTGAGGGGAATAGATAGGATAGTTGGTCAAAGTCGCCTTCTCTAGGTTAGAGGCCTCTAGGTATAGAGGGCAGAGTTTTAAGGTAAGAGGAGAGAAATTTAAAGGTAATTTTAGGGAAGGATGGTGAATATCTGGATTGAGCAGGAAAAGGAGGCAGCAGAGGCAGATACAATTACAATTTTTAAGAGGCATTTGGGCAGGTACTTAAATAGGAGAGGCATAGAGGTGGATGGGCCTAAGGCAGGCAAATGGGATTAGCGTTTATGGGCATCATGATCGGCATGTACCAGGTTGGCCAAGGGGGACTGTTTCTGCGCTGTATGATTTTATGATTGATTCTATAATATTCCTAGTATCTATTATAGGAGATTATAAGAGATTATGATGTCAATCATCATGCGAGGTTGATTGAACACCAGTGCTCCCACGTTTAAACTCTGCGATTGTGTCTGTGTCTTGTCTTAATCTTTACGCAGCTGGAGATGTAAGCATGAATGAGCTTGCACAACTAATTCCTCCTCCCTTCCCCCCAAGTCCCCTCCCCCCAACTCTCCACATTATCTAAGGGGATTAGGAACACTCCTCAGATACTGAATTAATTCAACTGATTCAGTGTGGTTCTATGTATTGTGATAGAGCTGTAGCACGAAACAGGCCCTTTGGCCCATCTTGCCAATGCCAACAAAGATACCCCATCTACACTAGTCCCACCTGCCCATGTTTAGCCCATATCCCTCTAAACCTTTCTTATCCATGTACCTGTCCAATGCCTTATAAATGTTATCGTTTCTGCCTCATCTACCTTCTCTGGTATTTCATTCCATATACCCACCACCCTACTGTGTGGAAAAAGGTGTCCCTAAGATTATTACTACATCTTTCCCCTCTCACCCTGAACCTATTGTCCATGATTGAGATGATGTGCGAAGAACAGATGAAGGTACTGGTGGAGGGAAAAGAGAAAAAGGAAAAAAACTCTCAGCAAGACAACTGCCTAGAGTTAACTGGGTTTTAACAGCAGTCAAATGGAGACAATCGCCACTGCAGATGCTCGAATCTTGAGCAAATGCAAAATGCTGGAGAAAATCAGTGGCTCAGGGCGACACGGTGGAGAAGCGGCAGAGTTGCTGCCTTACAGCGCCAGACACCCAGGTTCGATCCTGACTACTGTTGCTGTCTGTACGGAGTTGTTCGTTCTTCCCGTGACCTGCATGGGTTTTCACTGGGATTTCCAGTGTTCTCCCACATTCCAAAGATGTACAGGTTTGGAGGTTAATTGGCTTGGTTAAATTGTAAGTTGTCTCTAGTGTGTGTAGATAGTGTAAATGTGTGGGAATCTGTTGGGAATCACTGGTTGGTGTGGACTTGGTGGGCTGAAGGGCTTCTTTAGCGCGATGTCTCTAAGCTAAACTAACTGGAGGGAATGGAGAGATGATGTTTCAGGTCAGGACCCTTGTTCAGACTGATCGTAGTGGGTCAGGTGGGGGGGGGGGGAGAGAATGCTGGAAAGGTGAGGTGGGGCGGGACAAAACCTGAGAATTGATAGGTGGGTACAGGTGGGTATTGGTTTGCTTGGCAGATGGATGGAGTAAAGTGACAATGGCAAGACGTGAAAAGGAGACAAAATGTTAGATGTGAAGAGAAGACGAGGAGTGAAATGTAAAGCCAGACGGAGGGATATGGATAAAAGGGGACTGGAGGTGGGGTAAAAGCGGGACGTGGGGTAAAAGGCAAACAAGGAACTTGGAGTTTGGAAATGAGTGTAAGAAGGGCAGGAAAGAAAAAGGGTGACTAGGCGGAGGAATGGAAAATGGGTGTGCTGTGCATCGAGGAAGGGGTGTGGGGAACAGAAGAGAGGGATTGGATAGGAAATATTACTTGAAATTGGATAATGCTGTGTTCATACTGGGGGGGGGGGGGGGGGGGGTGCAGAATATGAGGTGCAGTTTCTACAGTTTTTTCAATTTGCATGTTAATAAAACAGAACAATGCTAATGCAAGATAGATCATGTCTGCCACCTAGAGGACAAATGAATGACTGCGTGTCTATTGAAGAACAAAATTGATTTTCCTTCCAATTGACATAAGGTTAAAGGTTACAGGTTTCTATTAGAAAAGTTACTTCACGTTTTTGTACATTAATTTTGAAGCATATTAATTTGCTGTGGGAAAACACTAAGATGAAGGATTAGGGTGCTAATTGTTTCCATGAAGGCCTGATCAGAAGTAATTTTAGTTGTTAAGCCTTGGGGTACTTAAACAGCTGAATCAATATCACTTTTGCCTTTGGGGACACAGAAAACAATTGACAAACATTTTATACTTTGATCATTTGAGTTCAAAAGAACCAAAGTCCAAGATTTCAATCAAATACATTGTAACCTATTCATTTTGGATCTTTTTTTCCTGCTTTTTCCAATGTTTTATCATTTCTGCACAAGCCTTCATATTTTATATTATTATTTCTACTTATTAATTTTCTTTGCTCAGCCCATGTAATTTTATTTCCCCATACCTAGAACCTGGAAAGTATCAGTATCAGAAAAAAATCAGTTATTCATATCGGGCTGAGATAAGTAGAGAACGGTGAATCCCGATGGCTGCGGAGCTCAGTCACAAGGTTCATACACAAGGTCAAAATTCAAGATTCAAGATTTCAAGATTCAAGAGAGTTTATTGTCATGTGTCCCTGATAAGACAATGAAATTCTTGCTTTGCTTCAGCACAACAGAACATAGTAGGCATAACTACAGAACAGATCAGTGTGTCCATATACCATTATACAAATATATACACACATGAATAAATAAACTGATAAAGTGCAAATAACAGATAATGGGCTATTAATGTTCAGAATTTTGTCTGAGCCAAGTTTAATAGCCTGATGGCTGTGGGGAAGTAGCTATTCCTGAACCTGGTCATTGCAGTCTTCAGGCTCCTGTACCTTCTACCTGAAGGTAGCGGGGAGATGAGTGTGTGGCCAGGATGGTGTGGTTCCTTGATGATGCTGCCAGCCTTTTTGAGGTAGCGACTGCGATAGATCCCCTCGATGGAAGGGAGGTCAGAGCCGATGATGGACTGGGCAGTGTTTACTACTTTTTGTAGTCTTTTCCTCTCCAGGGCGCTCAAGTTGCCGAACCAAGCCACGATGCAACCGGTCAGCAAGCTCTCTACTGTGCACCTGTAGAAGTTAGAGAGTCCTCCTTGACAGACCGACTCTCCGTAATCTTCTCAGGAAGTAGAGGTGCTGATGTGCTTTCTTAATAATTGCATCAGTGTTCTAGGACCAGGAAAGATCTTCAGAGATGTGCACGCCCAGGAATTTGAAGCTCTTGACCCTTTCAACCATCGACCTGTTGATATAAACGGGACTGTGGGTCCCCATCCTACTCCTTCCAAAGTGCACAATCAGTTCCTTGGTTTTGCTGGTGTTGAGAGCCAGGTTATTGTGCTGGCACCATATGGACAGTTGCTCGATCTCCCTTCTATACTCTGACTCATCCCCATCAATGATACATCCCACAACAGTGGTGTCATCAGCGAACTTGATGGAGTTCGCACTATGACCGGCTACGCAGACTTGAGTGTAGAGTGAGTACAGCAGGAGGCTGAGCACGCAGCCTTGAGGTGCTCCCACGCTGATTGTTATCGAGGCTGACCCATTTCCTCCGATACAAACAGACTGTGGTCTGTGAATGAGGAAGTCGAGGATCCAATTGCAGAGGGATGCGCAGAGACCCAGTTCTGCGAGTTTGGTAACCGGCTTGGAGGGGATGATTGTATTAAATGCCGAGCTGTAATCAATGAATAACAGCCTGACATATGAGTTTTTGTTGTCCAAGTGTTCCAGAACGGAGTGATGGGTCAGCGAGATAGCATCCACCGTTGATCTGTTGTGGCGGTAAGCAAACTGCAGTGGGTCCAGGTTTTTGTCGAGGTAGGAGTTGATTTGCGCCATGATCAATTTCTCAAAGCACTTCAACACCACAGGCGTTAGTGCCACATGTCGATAGTCATTGAGGCTCGTCACCTTACTCTTCTTGGGCACAGGTATAATTGATGCCCTTTTAAAGCAGGTAGGAACCTCAGACCTCAGAAGTGAGAGGTTGAAAATGTTCGTAAAAACTCCAGCCAGTTGGACCGCACACATTTTTCGAACACGATCGGGTATACCATCAGGTGGCAAAAACAAGGGGGCAGATTATTTTCTCAATGGGGTTAGGTTAGGTAAGGGGGAGGTACAGCGAGATCTGGGTGTCCTTGTACAGTCTTAGAATAAAGGGGAGGCCATTTAGGACAGGTGAGAAAAAACGTTTTCACCCAAACAGTTGTGAATTTGTGGAATTCCCTGCCACAGAGGCCAAATCACAATTTTGGATTTAAGAGAGAGTTAGATAGAACTCTAGAGACTGGTGGAATCAAGGGATATTGGGAAAAGGCAGGCATGGGTTATTGATTGGGGACGATCAGCCATGATCACAATGAATGGCGATGCTGGCTCGAAAGGCCGAATGGCCTCCTCCTGCACCTATTTTCTATGTTTCTATGTCTCTATGTAAAACTGAAATTGCTAGAAATCTGGATATTAAGGGTGTCAAGAGTCTGCTGTCACTAGAAAGGTGAGAGAAGGTTCTCATTTTCTGGGATATGAATGACACCGAGGTGGAGCAGGTGAAGGGTAGTTAGAAGACTTTTATAGAATACAGCAGATAGAACACAGAACTGTACAGTCCTAGAACAGGCCCTTCAGCCCACACCGTCTGTGCTGAATATGATGCTAAACCATCTCTTATCTACCTGCACGTAATCTATTTCTCTCCATTCCCCGCATATCCATATGCTTACCCAAAAGCCTCTTAAATGCCTCTATCACACCAACCCTGGCACTGCGTTCCAGGCACTAATGAAAAGTTGCTCTGCACATCTCCGTTAAACTTAGTTCATCTCACCTGAAAGCTACGTCCTCTAGTATTTGATTTTATTTTCATCCTGGGACAAAGGTTAAAAAATGTCAGACTTTCGTCTTGCGTTAAGGCCCACTCTCCTGTATGCTTCAGGGAGATAGACCATGTCTTGAAGATCAGCCTCTGTTCACAAATAGAATCATTGAGTTGTACAGCATAGAAACAGACCCATTGACTCACTGTACAATGCTAATCATCATAGGCAACTGTTTTGCCAAACACTTGCGTTCGGTCCGCAAGGCCTGCTGGATCTCGCATTTGCTGACCATTTTATCTCCTCTCTCCATTCCAATACCAACCTTTCTGTCCTGGGCCTCCTCCATTGCCAGAGTGAGACCACACACAAACTGGAGGAACAGCATCTCACATTCTGCTTGGTATGAACTAACGGTATGAACATTGAATTCTCCAATATTAGGTAACCTACATTTTTCTCCCCTTCTATATCCTGTGCCCCTCTACCACTGATAATCACCATGTTTCCCTCTATCCTGTTCCCTCTTTTCCCACAAATATTCCTCCCTCTGGCTTTACATTTTCACTTCTCTTTCATGCCTCTTTTCTCCTTATTGTTTCATATTTGTCTCATTTTGTTATTTTCTCTCCTTATACTCTCTAGCATCAATGGAGGGAATGGATAGGTGATGTTTTGAGTCGGGACCCTTCTCTTGCCACATCCAAATTCAGGGATAGTTTCTACCCAGCTGATATCAGGCAACAGAACGGTCCTCTCGTGAGGTAGTGTGGTCCTGACCCATCTACTACATTCGAGACCTTTAAACTATCTTTAATTGGACTTTATCAGAGTTCAATGTTATCACTTGCACTAAATATGGTATGCTCTTTCCTTTATCTGTGCACTGTGAATGGCTTGACTGTATTCATGTATAGTCTTTTTGACTGGATAGCATGCAAACAAAAGCTTTTCACTTTATTACATGACAATAATAAACTAAACAAAGCTAAATCCCAAAGATGTATTCAGTTTAGTTTTTTGTCACATGTACCGAGGGGTACCCGGATGGGACGCCGAAGGTCGAGGAGCCGAAGCCAAGATGTCAAGGCCAAGATGCTGAACGGACATCACATTGAAAAGCCAAGATGTCGAAAGGACACAAAACTGAACGGACACGAAGCCGAAAGGAAACGAAGCCGAACGGACACGATGCCGAAAGGATACAAAGCCAAATGGACACGATGCCGAACGGACAAGACGCCGAACGGACATGACGTCGAAAAAACGTCGAACGGACATGACGTCAAAAAGCTGAAAAAAAAGTATCTTTTTTTAATTTACTTATTTTTCGGCTTAAAATCTGACGGGGAATGCCAAGCCCCCCCCCAGCCCTCCCATTCCCCTCCCGCCCACCCGTCCAGTGATGTGATGGATGCGGCGGATCTGGACCAATCGCTGATCTTTGTCGATGACTGACAAGGTGTCACACCAATCCCGTCCCCGGAGATGTCATGTCCGTTCGGTGGCTTTTCGACGTCATGTCCATTCTGCATCGTGTTCGTTCAGCTTCTTTTCCTTTTGGATTCGTTTCCTTTTGGCGTTATGTCCTTTTGGCGTCGTGTCCATTCGGCTTCGTATCCTTTCAGCGTGGTGTGCGTTTGGATTTGCTTCCTCTCGGCATCGTGTCCATTCGGCTTTGTTTCTTTTTGACGTCGTGTCCTTTGAACGTCATTTCTGTTCTACATCGTGTCCCTTCGGCTTCGTTTCCTTTCGGCGTCGTGTCCGTTCGGCTTCATATCCTTTTGCCGTCGTGTGCGTTTGACTTTGTTTCTTTTCGATGTCGTGTCCATTTGGCTTTGTATCCTTTTGGCGCCATGTCTGTTCGGGTTTGTTTCCTTTCGCCGTCATGTCCGTTCGGCTTTAATTCTTTTTGACGTCGCGTCCTTTTGGCGTCGTGTCCGTTCGGTATCTTGGATTTTCGGCGTGATGTAGGTTTGGCATCTTGGCTTCGGCTTCTCATCCTTCGACGTCCTGCCCGCACACAGTACCGAGGTATGGCGAAAAGTTTTTTGTTGCATGCTAACCAGTCAGCAAAAAGACAATACATGATTACAATTAATTCATTTACAGTGTATAGATAAATGATAAGGGAAATAGCGTGTAGTGCAAGGTAAAGCCAGCAAAGTCAATTCAAGTTTTGTATGAGGGACATCAGAAGTAGATCAGCACTGCTCTCTGGTTGTGGAAGGATGATTCAGTTGCCTGATGTCACTTGGTGGATTAAGTGTCCATTGAAAATGACCTCTACTGTAGTTGATGGCGGGAGAATTAATGGGAGATAGAGGGCTTGTGATGGAGAATAGCATGCAGTGAAATGTGAGGAATGAGATTGATGGTATTATTCTGACAGCTGCCATGGAATATATGGATCGATATCATGACTAAAGATATAAGACTGAGTTCAGCAACTGATTCCAGTCATTTTATCAAAAAGGTATAATTCCTCACATGTTGAACACATTATCCTGAGTGAAAATTATTTTGGAATTAGTTTCATATTTTCTTATTAGAGTCATCGAGCAAGGAAACAAGCCCTTCAGCCCAACTTGACCATGCCGACCAAGATGCCCCATCTAGGCTAGTCCCAGCTGCCCGCGTTTGGTCCATATCACTACAAACTTTCTTCAATTTCAATGTTTCTGTACATGATTTTTCTAGCAAGAAAATAGTCGAATAAAACGTTATATTTTCCTATAGGAACAGAGGTAGGTTATGGAACAGATTATTTAACCATTTACATTTATCTCAGCAGTTTATGAAATCCTGGCTGATCTGTGGCCTAATTCTACTTACATTCTATTGCCCATATTCCTTAGTAATTTTGCTTGTGAAAAAGTAGTCAATTTCTGATTTAAAGTAATCAATTGAGCCATCATCTATAGTAATTGTAGTATAATTATTTGTTTATGATTTTCACTTATTGAGATGCAGTGGAAAAACTCTGCTTTGTGTGTTACCTGGGTAAGCCATGCTATATATGAGTACATAAGATAATGCAAAAGAGAAAATAAACAGGGTGTACAATACAGTGTTGTAGTTAGAGAAAAAGTGCTGGTAAAAAATGCAAGAGCCACACCATGGTAGACTGGAAGCTTAGGAATTCACCTTTAGCATATGATAGATCAGTTCATGGGGTGGGAGATTGCAATCTTCACGTGGTCCACCCTGTTTCGACTAATGCAATCAACCCGACGTGCACAAACAAAAAGATCACATAGAACAACTTTAGGCTCTGCACGCTATACGCAGAAAGATCAGTTCGCAAATTTAATAATAGCTGGGCAGAAGCTGAGAGTGTTTCAAATGTACTCCATTCTCTACCAGTAGAGGTGTTTCCTTATTTCATTTTTGAAAAAAAACCTGTCTTCAATTTTTGCACAAGATTTCTCAGTCCTAGAATCTCCAACCCATGGAATGGTTTCACTTCATCTACCTTTCAAGGCTTGATTGCTTGTATCAAATTACTGCTTAACCTTCCAATGAATATACTCCCTGTTGCAAAATGTCATAATTTAACACTTGGGTCCAGATATCATTCGGGTAAACCAATACTGCACTCCCTCCAAGACAAATATATCTCCCTCCTCACATTCGTTGGAATCTCCTCAATTTTTGGCTTCTCACTATTTAGAAAGTGTTCTATTCTTGCTAGGTCCAGTAGATGATCTCACATTTGAACACTTTGATATTTATTAATCAGATTTCCTATCTGTTTAATCTGTTACAGTCATATTCATACAATATGTGTGCCAAGGTACAGTGTAAAGTTTTTTTGTTGCATGAGCAGAATGATTATACATGATTACAATCGAGCAGACATAGTCATAGAGTGATACAGTGTGGAAATGGGCCCCTTGTTCCAACTTACCCACACCAACCAAAATGCTAGATCTACACTAATTCCACCCGCCTGGATTTGGCCACTAACCCTCTAAACCTATCCTATCAATGTACCTGTCTATATGTTCCTTAAATGCTGCAATAGTGTTTGCAAACTGGATCATCGTTCATTGTGATTTTTTAAATTGTTTCATTGATTGATTGATCGATCCTTTATTATAACATGTGGCTTATCACAGTGATATTCTTCGTTTTGCATACCATCCACAACAAATGCAAAGGATTGTCACGTATAGGGTGATGACAAAGTTACAAAGTATTCATTATAGTCCTCAATGGTCCCTGTTTGTTCTCGGCAGCTCCCGTACACCAAGTTTACACACTATTTATACAGTAGTTCTGTATATACTGTTAATATAGTTAATAAATAAAAAATTATTGAAGTTAAATTACAAAGGAATATTAGTTGAAGTATCTGTATGGATAAACGTGTATATGTGGCTTGCTATCCCATTAGTTTAGTTTAGTTTATTGTTATGTGTGCCGAGGTACAGTGTAAAGTTTTTTGTTGTGTGCTATACAGTCAGCAGAAAGATTATACATGATTACAGTCGAGCAGTCATAGAGTCATAGAGTGATACAGTGTGGAAACTTGCCCACACCGGCCAACAATGTCCCAGTTACACTAGTCCCACTTGCCTGTGCTTGGTCCATATCCCTCCAAACCCGTCCTATCCATGTACCTGTCTAACTGTTGCTTAAACAATGGGTTAGTCCCAGCCTCAACTACCTCTCTGGCAGCTTGTTCTATACACCCACCACCCTTTCTGTGAAAAAGTTACCCCTCGGATTCCTATTAAATCTTTTCCCCTTCACCTTGAACCTATGTCCTGTGGTCCTCGATTCCCCTACTCTGGGTAAGAAACTCTGTGCATCTACCCAATCTATTCCTCTCATGATTTTGTATACCTCTATAAGATCACCCCTCATCCTCCTGCGCTCCAAGGAATAGAGACTCAGCCTACTCAACCTCTCCCTATAGCTCACACCCTTCTAGTCCTGGCAACATCCTCGTAAATATTTTCTGAACCCTTTCAAGCTTGACAATATCTTTCCTATAACATGGTGCCCAGAACTGAACACAATATTCTAAATGCAGTCTCACCAACGTCTTAAACAACTGCAACATGACCTCCCAACTTCTATACTCAATACACTGACTGATGAAGGCCAATATGCCAAAAGCCTTTTTGACCACCGTACCTGCGACTTGATATTCAATGAACCATACACCTGCACTCCTCGATCCCTCTGCTCTACAACACTATTCATATGCCTACCATTTACTGTGTAAGTCCTGCTCGTGTTAGACATCCCAAAATGGAACACCTCACACTTTTCTGTATTAAATTCCATCAACCATTCCTCAGCCCACCTGCCCAATCAATCCAGATCCTGCTGCAATCTTTCACAATCATCTTCACTATCCGCAAAACCACTCACTTTTGTATCATCAGCAAACTTGCTAATCTTGCCATGTGCATCCTCTTCCAAATCATTGATGTAGATGACATACAGTAACGGGCCCAGCACCGAACACTGAGGCACATCACTAGTCCAGAGTGTATAGATGCAGGTAAAGGGGAGTGAAGGACAAAGTCTGAGTAAAGATAGTCCACGGTTCTCCAATGAGGTAGATGGTAGGTCAGAACTGCTTTCTGGTTGATGATAGAATGGTTTAGTTGCCTGATAACAGCTGGAAAGAAACTGTCCCTGAATCTGGAGGTATGTTTTCAAACTTTTGTTCCTCTTGCCTAATGAGAGAGGGGAGAATAAGGAGGACCCTCTTAAATATTGTGTTATCCCAACGTAGACACATCAGGAACACCACTGTCTTTCTATCTGAAGGACATTTCTTAAGATTTGCAGCTGTGTTCTGGTTTGTGGCCAAGAAGGCAGCAGTCTTTGTGGTTTAGATCTGTACCGTTGCTGGAATATGGAAATGGGATAGAACCATAGAAACAGAGAAGGCCATTTCGCCCTTCGAGCCTGCACTGCCATTCATTGTGATCATGGCTGATCATCCACAATCAGTAACCTGTGCCTGCCATCTCCCCATAATTCCTTGATTCCGCCAGCCCCTAGAGCTCTATCTAACTCTCTTTTAAATTCATCCAGTGAATTGGCCTCTACTACCTTCCACAAATTCCACAGATTCACAACTCTCTGGGTGAAAACGTTTTTTCTCATCTCAGTTTTAAATGGTCTCCCCTTTATTCTTGACCGTGGTCCCTGGCTCTGGACTCCCCAACATTGGGAAACATTTTCCTGCATCCAGCTTGTCCAGTCCTTTTATAATTTTATACATTTCTATAAGATTCCCTCTTATCCTTCTAACTTCCAGTGAATACTAGCCGAGTCTTTCCAATCTTTCCTCATATGACAGTCCCGCCATCCTGGGGATTAACCTTGTGAACCTACGCTGCACTGCCTCAATAGCAAGGATGTCCTTGCTTTTTCGTAGCTTAACGAGATGTGTAATGGCTTTTTAAAAATACATCTGATGTGCATTTGCTAACAAATGCATTTTATATATTAAGTACATAACTTTATCCAGGTCCTCTGTGGTACTTCTAGTGGCTTTACATCTTTGTGAACAATTTGCTGACAGATTCATCTTTGAATCTGTCACATGTACTCAATAATTTTATAAGCACCTTAAACCCTGCCTCCAAAATATTTTCTGATATTGTGCCATTATTTGACTTTGCTGTGCTCAACCAGAAGCTAACAAAAGAGGGCAGTGTTGTATCAAGCAAGAGAGGAAGCAATATTTCTTTGTATTTGGGAAAGAAACCTGCAAAGATCGCAGGTCAATCGGATCTCAAGAGTAGCAGGACTTTTAAAAATCCACCTGGGCTGTTCTGAACTCAATGGGATGCCAATCATTAGGAGCCAATCTATGGAGCAGAAACCTTGTCAAAACAGCAATCTGAAGTAATCACATCCTGCTCACTTGCACATTAATCAGCTTGTTTCTGGAAGTGTAAAACCTGGATTAGCCCGGAGGTTTAAGTGCAGCTTTTGAGTGTGACAATTTTTAATTCAACTCGTTGCTTTTTGTTATGTGTCCATTTCATTGCACTGGTATTTTTCTTTTATTTTTAAATATTTATTTTTATTAGAAGCAACTGTACAAAGAGAAAATAATCGACATAACAGTTATACAATTTTCGTACTGCTGCAGTTTTAACATTTTATAAACTAATAGCTAGATCGGAAAAAAAGAAAAAGGAAAGAAAGAAGAAAAGAAAAAGAAAAGAAAGAATTTCAAGAAAAACACAAAAAAGAAAAAGGGAAAACCCCAGACCTAACAAAGGAGTGAAAGCGGAGATATATCCCACTGCCCTTCCATAAGCCCGCTCACCTGACCCTAGCGTCGGTTCAACCATTATGTTGTTGAAGAAATTCAATAAAAGGAGACCATATTTTAAGTAAGTAAGTTTATTGGCCAAGTATACACATACAAGGAATTTGCCTTGGTGCTCCGCCCACAAGTAACAACATGACATACAGTGGCAGTTACGAATGACTCAGAAAACACTAAACATTAATAATAATAATACATTAATGATAAAACACCATTGATCAAGCATGTGAACCAACAAAATACCAGATCAAAGGGAGGCTGCAGATTTTGGGCTGTTGAGTAGAGCAACTACTCGTGTATAAAAACTGTTTTTATGTCTGGCTGTGGCAGCTTTGACAGTCCGGAGTCCAGAAAATTGATCTGGTTTGTCAGTCAAGACAAGCCTTATTTGTTCTAGATGTAGTGTCTCGGTCATTTCTGTGATCCACATCTTCACTGTGGGGACTGCTATCTTTTTCCAGAATTTAAGTATACGTTTTTTCGCAGTTATTAAACCATAGTCAAGGAAGTGTCTTTGAGATATCGTTAGATTAGGGCAGCCCTCTGACATTCCTAATATTATTCGTTTTGAATATGGCTCCAATTGAGTTTTAAGTGTTTTAGAAATAATATTAAATATTTCCAGCCAGAAGTTTTGTATTTTTATACAGGATACAAATGAATGAGTTAGGGTGGCTTCTTGAAAGTGACATTTATCATAGAGGAGAGACAGTTGGGAAGATCTTGGTCAATTTGGTCTTTGAGTAGTATAACCGATGCAATACTTTAAATTGTATCAGGCAATGCCTACCATTTAAAGAACAGTAGTGTATGTATTGTAGGCTTTCCTCCCATATATCTTTCGAAATGGGTAAACCCAGCTCGTCCTCCCATGCTCGCCTATAAATCTCAGAGGGTGGGGTGTCAATATTTCGAAGGGTGTTATAAATGCAAAGGGCCTGTCCCACCAGCATGCGATTGCATGCGGCTAGCGTGACCTAACATGGTCGCTTGAGCTGTACGGCCTCGCGTGGCCGGTCCCACTTTGATCGCCGGAGGCGTATGGAGTTGTGCGGGGTTGGTCCCGACATCGCGTGGGGCTCCAATAAACTGACACTGCCCAAACATTCTGCGCGCCAATGGCCTGTTGGACCGCAGTCGCATTGAGGACGTACGCAGTGTCTCGACGTCGTACGCAGCGTCTTGACGTCGTACGCAGCATCTTGATGGCGTACGCCTAGCGCGTGGCGTTGCGTGATGACGTCACCGCCCGGCATGCCGTTGCGTGACGACGTCACCGCCCAACGCCGTGCGATGTCCAAATTCAGTCGGCCCGCCTCCTGCCCAGCTGATTGGTGAGTATGATGTCGGGACCAGCCCCGCACAACTCCATACGCCTCCGCGGTTTGAATTGGGACCGGACCCGCGAGGCCGTACGCCTCAAGCGACCACGTTTGGTCGCACTAGACGCATGCAAACGCATGCTGGTGTAACAGGCCCTTAAGTTATCAACTTACTTGTATCGGCATGTCTATTCAAACAATCGTCTCATCTATCTGGACCCATAAGAGGACAGTCTTGTGTATATGTTTTCACGTAATCTCGGATTTGAAGATATCTAAAAAAAATTATTGGCATTCAAGTCATATTTCTCCTGTAGTTCTTGAAAAGAGAAAATCCCCTTCTTATAGAGGTCTCCCACAATATTAATTCCCAGGTTCTTCCATTGAACAAACATCACTGGTATTTTCAAACCAATTTGCTGCATTTGTTTTCTGAAATATACCATGCATAACATTTCACTTTGAAATCAAGTGAAGATATATTTCCAGGCGGCAATCAGTAGTGGTGCTAAATGTCATCTATGATCAAGATTGGATATTGCATTGAAGAACCATTTTGGTAAAGAAGCTTATTCCGAGGATTTCTCCAGGGATCCCTACGTTGCCAAGTAGCACTCATTAAAGAGACTGCATAACATTTTGGAGTCTAGATCTGGTCCTAATGCTCACTTTTAGTCAAGGTCAGTGTTGGTGTTTTAGTTTAGCTTAGTTTAGAGATATAGCATAGAAACATGCCTTTCGGCCCACTGAGTCCGTGCCGATCAGTCATCCCCGCACACTTCCACTATCCCACACACTAGGGACAATTTACAATTATTCCAATTATTTACAACTATGAAAGTAAGCATGCAGGTACAGAAGAAAGCGAATGGCAGTGAAGAAAGCGAATGGCATGTTGGCCTTTATAACAAGATGAATCGAATATAGGAGCAAAGAAGTCCTTCTGCAGTTGTACAGAGCCCCAGTGTGACCACACCTGGAGTATTGTGTGCAGTTTTGGTCCTCTAATTTGAGGAAGAACATTCTTGCTATTGAGGGAGTGCAGCGTAGGTTTACAAGGTTAATTCCCGGGATGGCGGGACTGTCATATGCTGAGAGAATGGAGCAGCTGGGCTTGTACACACTGGAGTTTAGAAGGATGAGAGGGAATCTCATTGAAACATATAAGATAGTTAAGGGTTTGGACATGCTAGAGCGAGGAAACATGTTCCCAATGTTGGGGGAGTCCAGAACTAGGGGCCACAGTTTAAGAATAAGGAATAAGTAATTTAGAACGGAGACGAGAAAACACTTTTTCTCACAGAGAGTGATGAGTCTGTGGAATTTTCTGCCTCAGAGGGCGGTGGAGGCAGGTTCTCTGGATGCTTTCTCTGGAGAGCTAGATAGGGCTCTTAAAAATAGCGGAGTCAGGGGATATGGGGAGATGGCAGGAACGGGGTACTGATTGGGGATGATCAGCCATGATCACATTGAATGGCGGTGCTGGCTCGAAGGGCCGAATGGCCTACTCCTGCACCTATTGTCTATTGTCTATTCCAAGCCAATTAACTGATAAACCTGTACGTCTTTGGAGTGTGGGAGGAAACTGGAGAAAACCCACGGGGTGAATAAATTCTGTACCGACAAGCACCCGTAGTCAGGATCGAACCTGGCTCTCTGGCACTGTAAGGCAGCAACTCTACTGTAGAGCCACCGTGCCACATGGGTTTTGATGTGTATTTTGAGTGCTAGTGTCTGCAAAGATACAACCATCTCCTGTGAATGTTGCTCAGACTGAGAGGAGATATTGTGAGGTTTTCAGTTAACTGCAAGATCCATTTCAGCATTGAATGCACAGAGGGAGCTTGGGCTCTTTGTCCATAAGTCCCTAAGTGGCAACACCAGTAGATAGAGTAGTAAAGAAAGCATATGGCATGGTTGCCTTCATTGGTCGAGGCATTGAGTATAAGAGTCAGGAAGTAATGATGCAGCTTTATAGAACTTTGGTTAGGCTTAGTATGGAGTACTGTGTGCAGTTTTGGTCATCCCATAACAGGAAGGATGTGGGGGCTTGGAAGCGAGTACAGAAGGGGTTTACCAGAATGCTGCCTGGATAAGAGGGTATTAGCAATAAGGAGAGTTTGGATTCTTTTCCTTGAAATGCTGAAGGTTGAAGGGAAACTGAAATATATAAATTTTTGAAAGGCATAGATCGGGTAGACAGTCAGAACCACCTTCTCAGGGTGAAAATGTCAAAGACTACACAGCATAACTTTAAGGTGAGAGGGGCAAAGTTTAAAAGAGATTTACAGAGCAAGTATTTTTTACATGGAGTGATGAGTGGCTGGGTCTTGCTGCCAGAGGTGGTGGTGGAGGCAGAGACGAGAGGGGTATTTAAGAGACTTTCAGATCGGCACATGGATATGCAGAGAATGGAGGGTGATGGATGACATCTAGGCAGGGGAGATTAGTTTAAATTGGCATCACGTTGGCCTGATTTTGTTTGTGTAGCATTATCTGATTTGACCGAATAGCAGGCAAAAAAAGATTTTCACTGTATCTGTAAACACATAAGATACAAACATTGGTACAACCTTAACTTATAAATACACTAACGTACTTGGAGGAAAGTAACTGGGTGTAAGTGTACAGCTTATAACCCACAAGGTTGTGTTTGGTCTGTTAAGGCAGCAATCTGCTCCTCTTCAAAATGGAGGCTTGATGTTGATCGCGATTTCAACCTGAAGCCATAAATATATTGTTCACACGTGCTGCTGAATCTCATCACACCTCTACGACAGTTCTATTAACATGTCAGGTTAAAGTCAGTAGCAGTCTTGCGGTATATTACAGGTTGGGTTGGAAGGTGGAGAGAGGTGGTTATAACATTATTGTGTGTGTGTGTCCCTGGGGCTGGCAAGGAGAAGAGATGGCTGGTGGTCACCTCAACTCAATCTGAAGAAGTATCATGACGTGAAAAGTTGTCTGTCCATGTTTTTCCACGGTCACTGTCTGTCCTGTTGAGTTCCTTCAGCAGTTTATTTTTTGCTCGGGAGCAAGTTGGAAACGATTGTTGCTGTACCTGGATAGCAGCACTATTTTTTATATTTATTGACCTTTGCTGCTCAAGACCCCAGCAATTGTTTCGGAATATAAAGTTGACACGTGTACCGAGGTACAGTGAAAAGCTTTTGTTGCGTGCTATCCAGTCAGCAGAAAGACAATGCGTTATTACAATTGACCCATTGTATAGATACTTGATAAGGGAATAATGTTTACTGCAAGGTAAAGCCAGCAAAGTCTGATCAAGACTAGTCCGAGGGTCACCAAAGAGGTAGATAATAGTTCAGCACTGCTCTCTGGTTGTGGTAGGATGATTCAGTTGCCTGATAACAGCTGGGAAGAAACTGTATCAGATGATGAATGGTCTACCAACAAGAGCTGTGGAAGTAAATTGGAGCACCTGGGGAAACCTTTGTAACCACATGGAGAATGTACAAACTCCACAAGGGCAGTACTGGAAGTCAAGATTGAGTCTGGATTTGAATTGTCAAGGCACAGAAGTCTAAGATGGACTCAAAAAGCTCGAGTAACTCAGCGGGACATGCAGCATCTCTGGAGAGAAGCAATGAGTGACGTTTCAGGATGAGACCCTTCTTCAGATCCTCGACCTGAACTGTCACTCATTCCTTCTCTCCAGAGATGCTGCCTGTGCTGCTGAGTTACTCCAGCTTTTTGTGTCTATCTTCGGATTAAACCAACATCTGCAGTTCCTTCTTACACAGAGGTCTAGGGGCTGATTTTGGATAAATGGGTCCAGTTGGTTTATGTGACCTGTTGTGCTGAAGGGCCCGTTTCCGTGGTGGGCAAAACACTAGCTCCCTGATTCCATTGTTTGCTGGAGCTGCGAGGCAGCAGCACTACCTGTTGCGTCACTAAGCTGGCCGCATCGAAGCACCAGCATGCACTAGGCACCAAATTATTTAACATCATTATGTTTGGCATGGATATTGTGGGCCATGGGGCTTGTTCCTGTGCTGTATTGTTTTATAAATACATGGTGGAGCCTGCACAAATTTACATGACTCATGAAATGAACATCAACTCGGTTTTTCAATTAAATCCCTGTGCATGGTCCATAAAACATTATGCTGCTTTAAAAAAAAAAGTGTTCCGTGTTCTGTGTTCCCTGTGGATGGTAAATTATGATCAAGATTAAGCACAGTCGTTAGCTTTTGAGCTTTGAAAACAAAATGACTTGCGGTTCTCTACTTAGCACATGGATTAAAGTCGACAGAGTTTAAATTTTCTTTTGCAGCAGAGAATGCACCTTGCATGAAAGGCAGTGTTAAATAAATCCTGAGACTGTTTACATGACAGCCATCACACTGCCTCAGCCCTCCTTCAGTCCCTTTTGTATGAAGCTGAAAAGGCATGAATGTCCCCACATTCCTGGGCTTTACTCAGAAGACAAATATTTGCGAAGCTCAGAATAAAATGATGGTACAACTTCATTCCTTTATTGGAAATTCTTGTTGGGGTAAATATACCCAAAGCACTCTCTGAATCGAGGTAATTTATTCTGTAAAAGTAGTACTTTCGCCTTTTGTTTCATTCCATCAGTGTTAAATTTCCCTTCCCAGTTTCTGCTATTCTCCCTGCAAACAAAAATGCTGCCAGCTGCAGCTCAAGTGGTAGGAGAGTTCCATCTGTGTTCAAAGGTTTTAGGTTCAGGTCCTGTTTCGGGGACTTGAATGCCAAAATCTAGTCTAACATTCCTTAACCATCTTGAATGATTGTTGAGGGTGTTATCATTGGGCTGAAATGTTAAACTGAGACCCTGTTTACTCTCCCTAGGGGATGTGGAAGAATGTTGCAGATGAGTGGGGGGTGGTTCTCCCTAGTGTCCTGGCCGACATTGAACTGATGACACTGGAGATGGATTATCTGGTGATTTAACTCGTTGCTGATTGTGGGTGCTTGCTGAAGGAAATGATCGGTGTCATATTGTACATTGCAACCGTGAAAGCATTTCAAAAATAATCCGTTGTTGGCTTTGAAGTATATCAACATCTCATGAAAGTTGCAATGCTTGGTTTCAGATAAACACATCTGCCATGATTGGAGAGGGCCATGAAAATAAGGCGATGCAAATTTTCGAGCCCCCATCTCTATGTTTTGCATCAAACAATGCAAACATAACGATTAGCTTTAGATTTTCGAGATACAGCGCGTAAACAGGCCCACTGAATCCACGCCGTCCAGCATTCACCCCATAATCTAGCACTATCCTACACACTAGGGGACAATTTACAATTTTTACTGAAGCCAATTAACCTATTAGCCAATTAACCTAAATCTTATGTCTTTGGAATATGAGAGGAAACTGGAGCACCTGGAGAAAACCCACATGGACAACATACAAACTCTGTACAGGCAACACCTGTCGTCAGGATGGAACCCAGGATGGAACTCAGGCGCTGTAAGGCAGCAACTCTACCGCTGCACCACTCTGCACCTTTGGCTCCTCGTCGGGGAATTGAACCCCGGTCTCCCGTGTGATGGGCGGTTATACTAACCACTATCCTAGCTGTTAGCCAATATAGCTTGGAATTGCAGAGTGTTTTCCCCTGCCTTTACTAATGCGTAACTGCTATTACAGAGTGAAGGATTCTCTCATTTGACCAAATGAGATCTCATTAAATTGCCTGCAATGAAATTCATTGGCACAAATGCATCCTTAATCTTTAAATGTCTGCTTGACATGTTAAACACTAAGCTACTTTTCAATCAATGTATTATCTATGGGAAACTTGAACAACTGCCTCTCTACTGTGGCATCTACGACATTAATAAATGCCACGATTACTCTGAGGTGATAGCAGAGGTGCTTGTGCATGAATTCCTTCAATTTTGTGCATTCCCATATTCATACCCTTTCTTTATTGTCCAACTAATCTTATAACCAAGGCATTCCCAAGAGTATTAAATCAAATCAATAAGGTCGTCTCAAAATGCACCTTTTATCACTGTGATCAAGATTGATAAATTGGATTAAAATGCCTACGGGGATTTAATGAAATATTCAACCATTCTTACTAAATGTACATTCCATTGAGGTAGAAATTTCATTAGAAAAGTAACATTTCCAGAGTTAACCAGAGATGAAGCATAAATTGGATTAAATGGAAGAAGCTTATAATGGTGCCATGATAAGATTCGGAGGTTTGGGAGAACTTTAGGTGCATTAAAAGACAAAAAAACTAATAAAGAGAAGATAGTATTACAAATATAAATAGGCACAATCACTGTGATGATTATAGAGCTATACAGCATGGAAACAGACCCTTCGGCCCAACTCGTCCATGCCCACCCATTTGCTTAACCCAGGTGGTCCCACTTTTCGGCACCTGGCCCTTATTCCCCTCAAACCTTTCCTATCCATGTACATACCTATCAAAGGAGTTTTCAATGTACCCACCTCTGCCACTTCCTCTGGCAGCTCATTTCATGCACACCCTGTGGGGGAAACGTTGCTCCTCAGAACTCCTTTAAATTTTCCCCCGGGGGCTGGCAACAAATTACCTCTGGCAAGGAGGTTCGCGGATAGACCAATTGTTATCTGGAGATGGTGTGAACCGAAGAGGAATACATAGTTGCGAACTGTGGAGCTGGTTAATTGACTTTTAGTTGAGGAAGGGGGGAAAGGGGGAGGGGAGGGAGAGGTGGTGTTTCTAGAAGTGACCCCAAATTGGAGAATTCAATGTTCATACCACTGGGTTGTGAGCTAACCAAGCAATCCTCCATTATTTTTTACTCGTTTTCCATTCTTAAGGTCAACGGAGTTTGTTCAAGTTAACAGGTTTGGTGACCTGCTCCTGCTTGGGTTTTCCTCTTTATGTAGTGAATCTCTGAGAGAAAACTGTTCAAATTTGCAGGTGTTGACAGGTAACTCTCAGTGCTTGGTTTGGATCATGCCTGACCTGGCTCCTTCATTTTCATCATCTTTGATATTCTAACAACACAATTAGTTTCTGTAGCCCAATGAGTCCAAATAAAGTTGAACACTTTCTGCAGTGAATATGCTATTAGGGGGAGATATCCAGGAGTTGTGACTAGGCTGCAGGGTATAAATGCTGAAATCCTGTCTGTAGGCCTTCATAAAGGCTTTTTGATTTTTTTCTAGCTATCAGATACTTTGAAACAGTTTAAATTGATTTAACTAATTAAGAAGTTAAAATGTTAAATTCGCATTTAACTACAATGTACAAGTGATGTAATTTAATCAAAAACATTGAAGTTGATTAGAACAAAGAAAAAAGAGTCAGGTTAGGGGCGGCACAGTGGTGCAGTGGTAGAGTTACTGCCTTACAAGGTACGAAGGGTAAGCTAGCCAAGAATATAAAGGAGGATAGTAAAAGCTTCTTTAGGTATGTGAAGAGGAAAGAAACAGTTAAGACAAAAGTTGGACTCTTGAAGATTTTAAAAGGTGAATTTATTATGGGGAACAAGGAAAGGCGGATGAGTTGTACAGCTACTTTGGATCCGTCCTCATTATGAGGACACAAACAATTTTCCTGATGTACTAGTGGCCAGAGGATATGGGTGACTAAGAAACTGAAGGAAATCCACATTAGGCAGGAAATGGTGTTGGGTAGACTGATGGGACTGAAGGTTGATAAATCTCCAGGGCCTGATGGTCTGCATCCCAGGGTACTTAAGGAAGTGGCTCCAGAAATCCTGGACACATTGGTGTTCATTTTCCAAAGTTCTATAGATTCAGGATCAGCTCCTGTAGATTGGAGGGCAGCTAATGTTATCTCACTTTTTAAGGAAGGCAGGAGAGAGAAAACAGGGAATTATAGACCAGTTAGCCTGACATCAGTGGTGGGGAAGATGCTGGAGTAAATCATCAAAGATGAAATAGCAGGACATTTAGATTGGTCCAAGTCAGCATGGATTTACAAAGGGGAATCTTGCTTGACTAATCTTCTGGAGTTTTTTGAGGATGTAACTAGGAAAATGGACAAGGGAGAGCCAGTGGATCCCACATAGGAGACTAGTGGGCAAATTTACGACACATGGTATTGGGGGTAGAGTGCTGACATGGATAAAAAATTGGTTGGCTGACAGGAAACAAAGAGTAGGGATTAACAGGTCTCTTTCAGAATGGCAGGCAGAGACTAGTGGGGTACCACAAGGCTCAGACCGCAACTATTTGCAATATACATCAATTATACATGATGAAGGGATTCAAAGTAACATTAGCAAATTTGCAGATGACACAAAGCTGACTTGGACAGGTTGGGTGAGTGGGCAGATGCATGGCAGATGCAGTATAATGTGGAAAAATGCGAGGTTATCCACTTTGGTAGCAAAAACAGGAAGGAAGATTATTATCTAAATGCTGTCAAGTTGGGAAAAAGGGGAAGTACAACGGGATTTGGGGGTCCTTGTTCATCAGTCAATGAAAGTAAGCATGCAGGTACAACAGGCAGTAAAGAAAGTGAATAGCAGGTTGGCCTTCATAACAAGAGGAG
Organism: Okamejei kenojei; assembly: GCA_035221665.1. Classification (NCBI taxonomy): domain Eukaryota; kingdom Metazoa; phylum Chordata; class Chondrichthyes; order Rajiformes; family Rajidae; genus Okamejei; species Okamejei kenojei. The sequence continues at coordinate 94,095,166 of CM069132.1, forward strand.
TTGAGTATAGGAGCAAAGAGGTCCTTCTGCAGTTGTACAGGGTCCTAGTGGGACCACATCTGGAGTATTGTGTGCAATTTTGTTCCCCTAATTTGAGGATGGACATTCCTGCTACTGGGGGAGTGCAGCGTAGGTTCACAAGGTTAATTCCCGGGATGGCGGGACTGTCATATGCTGAGAGAATGGAGCTGCTGGGCTTGTATACTCTGGAATTTAGAAGTATGAGCATGGATCTCATTGAAACATATAAGATTATTAAGGGTTTGGACACGCTAGAGGTAGGAAACATGTTCCCGATGTTGTGGGAGTCGGGGGCCACAATTTAAGAATAAGGGGTAAGGCATTTAGAACGGAGAAAACACATTTTCACACAGAGAGTTGTGAATCTGTGGAATTCATTGCCTCAGAGGGTGGTGGAGGCCGGTTCTCTGGATACTTTCTAGAGAGAGCTTGATAGGGCTCTTAAAGATAGTGGAGTCAGGAGATATGGAGAGAAGGCAGGAACGGGGTACTGATTGTGGATGATCAGTCATGATCACATTGAATGGCGGTGCTGGTTTGAAGGGCCGAATGGCCTACTCCTGCGTCTACTGTCTATTGTCTATTATCTATTGTCCCGTGTGGGTTTTCTCTGGGTGCTCGTGTTTCATCCCATACTCCAAAGAGGTACAGGTTTGTAGGTTAATTGGCTTTTGTAAAAAAAATGTATTTGTCCCTTGCGTGTAGAATAATGCTAGTGCACATGCATCATCGCTGTTGACGTGGACTTGGTGGGCCAAAGGGCCTATTTCTGTGCTGTATCTCTAAAGTATAAAGTGTTTTATTGTCATATATCCTGAGACGGAACCACAAAATTCTTACTTGCAGCAGCACATCAGATATATAAACATAGGGAAATCAACTTACCTGCTCTTCCTTTTCTGAGCATGCTTGGTGACTCTTTGTAAATGAATGGGGATATGCCTTGCAACAGGCAGACCTGATGAAAAGCTAAAGGGCCTGTCCCACTTAGGCGATTTTTCAGCGGACTGCAGGTGACTGTCAAGTTCGCGGCACTCGCCTGAAAAAACGGAAACTGGAACGGCGACTGTCAGAGTGGAACACGCACATACACGCGAACACACACACAAACACATCACAAAGGCGGGGGCCAGTGAAAGCAGGGGAGCGCTGTCTGAAATTCACATGGTGGAAAGCCAAGGTGATACAGACACACACCGCGATGAACAGGAAGGAATAAGACGGCTAGCACAGTGTACGGTAAGTCCTTTAAAAGAGGGGGAGTGGGGGAGTGGAGAAGAGTGGAGAAGGGGGAGAAGTGGGGGGAGAAGGAATGGAGACACTTTTATGAAGCCAGACAACTTTTAATAAGCCAGAGATACACAGCTGTGAAGTTCGACGGGCATTTAACATTACCAGTCAGTTTTCCTTTGTTCTGAAAACTCCTGCTTAACTTTATTTTCCCCAATGAGCCAACGAAAATGCCCAGTCAGCAAAGGCGATTAACCAAAACTACCTACAAAGACCTCAACTACCCATAACTACATGGTGACCCCAGTACATCTGCACCTGCGACTACAGGATTCCGGGGCCTGATACAATGACAAAGAAGAAGGTTGGATTTAATAAACCAATATCAATGTCTGCGTCTGCCCTCCAAATCACTGCTGATTCCTGTGGTACAACACACAGATGTATTGGTGGGTGAGAGTGCAGTCTGCCCCGTTATTTACCTATCGATACTCTGAGCAGGTAGTCCCATACACCTAAAAGTTAGGCCAAATTTTGAGTTGTGATTTTTTTTCAGACCTGTCCCACTTAGGCAATTTTTCAGCAAACTGCCGGTGACTGTCAAGTTGCCGACAGTCGCCTGAAAAACCGGCAACTGGAATGGCGACAGTCAGAGTGGAACACACACCACACATCGCTTCCTTCACCAGCCCATGTGAATTTTTTAGACAGCCCTCCCCCGCGCTTGCCCTGTCTAAAATATTCACATGATGCAAAGCCAAGGTGACACAGACACACACAGCGATGAACAGGAAGGTTGGCGCTGTAATTAACACAGCTAAAGCACAGTTTCAGTGTGTGTCGTTACTGGAAGATATTGGTCCCTCAGATATTCAGTGTTGCTACACATAGAAAGGTAATCAGGGCCGGATTTAGATGAAGAGAGGCCCTAGGCTATTCCACTTGTGAGGCCCCTCCCAATCCCCCACCCCCATGACGAGAGGAAGAAGGAAGAGTCCACCAGATTGACACCGATATGCAGCCGAGCGTGGCCAATGAGAAAAGGGCTGAAAAGCTGCGCTTTTTATTTATTGCCAGTGCTAGTGTCGAGTTATCGGCTTAAAACACTATTATTCTGAAATGGAGGGCAAAATTACTGAAGTGTTGTACAGAGACTATAGTGCGTTGTGACAGCATATGTAAGAAAGGCCTATGGCAGTGTCAAAAATATTATACACCAGGCCCGTACAAAGCTTTTCAAAAAGGGGGGTGGCATGGCAGGATTACAAAAATGTTATGTGAAATAAGTGCACGCAGCGCATATCACAAGCGCAAAGCTCAAGGACCCTGGAGGCCGGGGTCCAGGTGGGCCCTGGAAGCTCTGGGATTTTAGATGCTCTCTGGTGCATTCTGAGCCTTATTTTGGAGCATTTTTGCACCAAATTAATGACCAGTATTTCAGAAATAATTTTGGTTGAGTCAAGAGTAATGAGTGGTTGGAATTGAATGATTGGGATCATTGTTGTATACATTTTTTAAAATCAGGAATTGAAGCTGTTTTGGTTTTAATAACCAAGTTGTACTATAAAATGTTATAAAGGAGCATGCAAACACTGCAAATAAAATACTGTGAGTTTTTGCAGTAAATAAAACCTTTTTTTAGAAAATGTTTTGAGTGTTGATTTGATTGCCTGTTACTGTTCGACTGTGTTAGTGTGTGCACATTAAAAATATGATGCAAAATGAAAGTCACAAGCTATGGAATTCTTATTTGTCGGTATTGTTATCAAGGAAAAGAAAGCAGTTCCAATTTTGATATTATTCATATGGAGGAGAAAATATAATAGCTCTAAAACCTACCTTAATTTTGCAATCTCACTAAAGATAATCCCCCTTTCCCTCTTTCCCCTCCTCCTTCCCCCTCCCCTCTCCCTCCACCTCTCTCTCCCTCCCCATCTCTCTCTCCCCCCTCCCCTTCCCCTCTCTCTCCCCCTCTGTCGCAACCCCCGCTTTCCCCCTCTCACATCCCCCCTTCTCTCTCCCTTCCTTCCCCTCTCTCTCCCTCCCACGCAGCGAGGCTCCGACTCCGTGCCGCAGACACCGCAGTCCCCACCCCCAGCCCGGGGAAATGGGCACTCCCGCAACGCAATATTCCACCACTTACCTGCTTACCTGGAGTAGACACCTAGGATCTTTGGTAGACACAAGGCATCAAGGTGATTGTGTGGAGTGCAAATGGAGATCTAAACCTGCCCGGGCCCACTGCGCACGCACGGAGAGACAGCGTCATTTTGCACTGCTACTGCGTCACCGGCTTCCCCCAACTGCGCAGGTGCAGATGGTTGCAATTTTTTTTCCTTAAAACTTTTTTTTTTTTTTTAAATATTTTTATTATAGAAACAAAATAATAACAAATTACATTATTTTACAATGATGAAAATACATGATATTAATGATATATTCGTACTATTAATATTATTTGTATTATTATTGATTATAAATTTTAAGATTATATATTTTATATAATTGAGAATACATGGTACTAGTAATACATTCATTAATATTAGTTAATATACTCATACTGTTGATAATATTTGTATTGTCACTGATTTTGAAATGTAGAACCAAATTTTATGTAATTAAAAATACGTAATACTAGTAAAACTTTTATGACATTCATTATATTTTCATACTGTTAATAATATTTGTATTATCATTGATTTTAAAATTTAAAATTATATATTTTATATAATTGAAAATACATGATACTAATAATACTTTCATAAAGTTAGTGATATTTATATTCGTACTGATATTAAAAATTTAAGATTATGTGTTTCTATACATTTTTCTAATTTTTTATAAAAGTATGAAAAAATAGAGAGAAAGAGTGTGAAAAGTTTGATGGAGAATGGAATATTAATAGAATATTGACTGGCCTTGAGGGGGATACGACATATATTGCCTGAAGTAGATTCATATTGCCCGAGTCGAAGACGAGGGCAATATGGATCTAGTGAGGGCAATATATGTCGTATCTCCCGAAAGAGGACAGTCAATATTGTTATTATTACCCATTATCAGACATCTAGAGGAAAATCTGAACATCTCATATGATATGAATGTATCTATACATTTTGCAATATGCATTGCAACATTGTAAATAAGGGTACTAAAACCATTCCAACATTGTAAATAAGGGTACTAAAAGAATGTAACATTTATGTTTCATTTATGTAATTTATGTAATTCATTTATGTGACAATGTGAAGGTCGAACTTTTAAATCGCGAACTTCTTCTCGCAACCGGCTGCCATTTTGTTTGTTTTGAGAATAAATTTTAAATTTCGCACGCAGCGTCACGTTGCCGTCACGCAGCGTCACGTTGCCGTCACGCAGCGTCACGTTGCCAAGTTCCGGATTTGAGACCAGGGGAATATAAGACTATATTCCCCGCTGTTTAAACAGGTAAAGTCCATAGGCGTTCGCTAGAAAGGGGAATATAAGAAAATATTCCCCTGTTAGCGCTGCTGGCAGTAAAAAGGAAGGGAATACAATTTCGTAAAAAGCATACCTCAGATGGATGATATGGGTAATAATAATCATTAATCCGTCCTTGGAGATATATTCATGATTTATTATATATATTTCTTCATCCGTTCAAATATTCAGGCCTCAGTCAAGGCCTGAATATTTTTTTCCTTAAAACTTCCAGCGGGCCGGAACCAGTATTTCCGGTAATTTCCGACAAAGTGTAAACGCTGATAGCGCTCCAATTTTTTTTCTCTGGATTTTTTTACTCTGGGAAAAAAACACTTTGGCCAGAGGTCCCCCTAGATTTTGAGGCCCTAGGCTGAAACCTATAGGTAAATCTGGGCATGCCAAGGCCCCCCTTGATCTCGAGGCTTAAGCCTATGAAGCCTATACGTAAATCCGGCCCTGAAGGTCATGCTGACTAAAAATAACCCAGTCCTTTCCATCCACAGACAAATCTTCCATACTGAATGCAACCAGGAAATAACACTCAAAATAGACACAAAAAGCTGGAGTAACTCAGCGGGCCAGGCAGCATCTCTGGGGAGAAGGAATGGGTCCTTTCCTTCACCCATTCCTTCTCTCCCGAGATGCTGCCTGTCCTGCTGAGTTACTCTAGCATGAGTCTATCTTCGGTTTAAACCAGCATCTGCAGCTCCTTCTTACACAATAACACTGAAAAGTCGTACAAAATCTAAAATAAATACTATCTTCTGAGATTCCCCTCTGAAAACAACAGGTTCAATTTTAAAGATTTGCCACCCCAGATACTATTATCAAAGCTTAATGTAAACGAGTGAACTTGCAAAACCTGCTGGTGGAGATGTTGTAGAATTGCAAACATCTAATTAGACTACTTTATCACCTTCAAAAACAGTAGTAGTAATGCAGGGGACAGAATAAATAAGGAAATTAGAGGTTCATCTAACCACACTGACAGAATAATTTTGGAGGAATTGTATATTCAGAAATGGATAACCAAGTGAATTCATGGGACTCATTATGTTTTTTTAGATCAATATGCTAAGAAACAATGAGGGACCAGTTTATTAAATGTGCAAGTGTGTATTGCAAAAAGGTTAATTGATGTTGTGGTAATGAGAGGCACTAAAGAGAACAGTGATTGTTCTATGATGGAATTTTATACGATTGAGTGTGATTTGGTATGACCTTCAATCAATATCGAAAAGCAGAATAAAGCAAGATATAAAATCTGACTAAACCAGTCTGAAGAAGGGTTGAAATGTTGCCTATCCATGTCCTCCAGAGATGCTGCCTGACCCGCTGAGTTAATTTAGTTTTGTTTAGTTTAGAGATACAGCAAGTAAACGCCCCCTTCAGCTCACCGTGTCCCTGCTGACCAACAATCACCTGTATACCAGTTCTATCCTACACACTAAGAACAATTTACAGAAGTTAATTAACCTGCAAACCTGCACGACTTTGGAATGCGGGAGTCAGGATTGAACTCGGGTCTCTGGCACTGTTAAAGGCCTGTCCCACTTGGGTGTCATTTGCGCATCACGCAGATGGCATGCGAAGATTTTGCACATATCAAAATCCTGGGGCGCCGTGCGCGACCGCACGCTACTGCAACATGCACACGTAATACGTACCATGCGCGCATCACGTGCGTGGCACAACGAGCGCGTTGTGCATCGTGACGCGTAAATGATGACGCGTAAATTACGCGCAAATGACGCCCAAGTGGGACAGGCCTTTTAGGCAGCAACACTATTGCCATCCCCTGCGCCACTGTGTCACCCACAGCATCTGCAGTTCCTATTGTCTTATTAAACGATAACGTTTAAAGGATTTCTGACCTGAAAAACTAACCGTATTTCATTTCCTACAGATACTGCCTAGCTGCTGACTTCTGAGTATTTTATATTTTTATTCATGGCAGCAACAGAAGTTAAATTTAGTTAACAATCTGGAATTTAAAAATTATGCCGTGAAACTGCAGGATTGTTATAAACACCCATCTGGTTCACTTAATGCTCCTGAGGGGAGGAAATCCGTCCTCGCTCAGACTGGCCGAGTTGTGACCTGACCCACGTATGGAGCTGCCACTTAAACAGCCCAACAAGTGTTCAGTCCAAAGGCAATTAGGAATGAGCAATAAACTATGATCTTACCTGTGGTGCCAGATCTTGAAAAATAAATGTAAACATATTTCTGGGACAAATGTTTGTCCTCTTCTGTGAAAATGGACTCTAGATAGTAGACACAAAGTGATAGGATAACATAATGGGTTAAACCCCTGTCTCACTGTGCGAGTTGGCCCACGAGTGACCCCGAGTTTTCACTCGTGGTGATCACGTAGCGGGAACGTCGGAACTCGCACGAGCAACTTATCGACTCGTGGCGCTAACGGCAGGTACTTGTGAAACTTGTTAACTCGTGAAAAAAATCAAACATGTTTGATTTTTTCCACGAGTCAAATTAACTGTTCAAGTTAAAAATGGAAACATTTAAACTCGTTGTAATAACGTAGTGGCCCCGTGCGTTTATCTTAGTGTCTCGTGAGTCTACCGTGGGAACTTTAATAATCTGTTCTTTTGCTCGAGTAAAGACTGAACCAAAGATAGACACAAAATGCTGGAGTAACTCAGCGGACCAGGCAGCATCTCTGGAGAGAAGGAATAGAGTCGAGACCCTTCTTCAGACTTACCGGAAATGCCACCCATTCCTTCGCTCCAGAGATGCAGCCTGTCCCGCCGAGTTACTCCAGCATTTTGTGTCTATCTTCGGCCTTTCTGCCACTTGTCCTTTATTACTGAGGCGCCTGCCCCGTGGCTTCACTCTGTCTCAATGAACGGCTTAAAGACCTGCCGAAGGGGCAAGTCTGGGGTGGTGGGTGGGATGTGTCCACGTGTGATGCTCCATCCACCCCCCGGGGCCGAGAGTGTGGGATTGGGAAGGAACTGCAGATGCTGGTTCACACCGGAGATAGACACACACAATGCTGGAGTAACTCGGGGGACTGGCTGCATCTCTGGAAGCGAGAGGAATGGGTGGCATTTCGGGTAAGTCTGAAGAAGGGTCTCGACTCTATTCCTTTTCTCCAGAGATGCTGCCTGGTCGCTGAGTTGTGTGTGTGTGTCTCTCTCCCTCTCTGTCTATCTGTTTGTATCTGTGTGTGTGTCTGATGTCGGGTCCCGGTGGCCGCTCAGTCACCCGAGCTGCTTCATTCCTCTGAAGTGGTGGCCAGCTGCTGTCTGTGTGTATCTCTGTGTGTGTGTGTGTGTGTGTGTGTGTGTGTGTGTGTGTGTGTGTGTGTCTCTCTCTCTCTCCCTCTCTGTCTATCTGTGTGTATGTGTGTGTGTGTGTGTGTGTGTGTGTGTGTGTGTGTGTGTGTGTGTGTGTGTGTGTGTACTGTCGGGTCCCGGCGGCCGCTCAGTCACCCGAGCTGCTTCATTCCTCTGAAGTGGTGGCCAGCTGCTGTCTGTGTGTATCTCTCTCTCTATGTGTGTGTGTGTGTCTCTCTCTCTCCCTCTCTGTCTATCTGTGTGTATCTGTGTGTGTGTCTGCTGTCGGGTCCCGGTGGCCGCTCAAAGTCACCCGAGCTGCTTCATTCCTCTGAAGTGGTGGCCAGCTGCTGTCTGTGTGTATCTGTGTGTGTGTGTGTGTGTGTGTGTGTGTGTGTGTGTGTGTGTGTGTGTGTGTGTGTCTGCTGTCGGGTCCGGCGGCCGCTCAATGTCAGTCACCCGGGCTGCTTCCTTTTTTAAAATTATTTAAAATAGAGATCCATTGCAAAAAAGTATTTAAAAAACATAAAACAACAAGAAATGCTTGGTTACTGGAGGATGCGCATTTTCCCATCCGCGCTGAAATAACTCAAAACCACAGGATGGAGATGTATTTTAACATTGTTGCTTTATTAAAACATACCTTCATTCATGGTTGGCTCAAGAGTAACGGGAGAGGAACTTGCTAACTGGGAGAGGAACTAGGAACATCGCAGCAATGACAAACCCGTGGGAACTCGTATTACACACTTGATCATAAACTTGCAGTCTCGTGCACAGCCACGAGTCTGTCACTCGGGGTACCTCGTGGGTCAACTCGCACAGTGAGACAGGGCCATTAGGCAGCATCTGTGGAGAAAAAGGATGAGTGACGTTTCAGTCTTCAGACTGAACCCTTCAGTCTGATCCTGATTTACTACGTGTGCGGACGGGACGTCGAAGGACGAGAAGCCAAATAACCGAACGGACACGACGCCTAAAAGCCAAATAACCGAAAGGGCACAACGCCGAAAGGATACGAATCTGAACGGACTCCATACCGAAAGGACAATATGCAGAATGGCCATGACGTCGAAAAGCTGCCGAACGGACAAGACGTCTCCGGGGACGGGATTTGTCCGAGACCTTGTCAGTGATTGGTCCACACCCCCGCATACATCACATCACTGGCCGGGGGAGACGGGAGGTTGGGGTGATTTGTAATTTTCCTTCGCCGCTTTTGGACTTTCCTGAAAATAAAATAAAACCCGGTGTGATTGGAACTTTCAGTTGATTTAACAAAATGATAATCCAAATTGGTTCCATAGATATTTACATGAACAGTAACACTGTAACAATTATAATTTGACTACAACAATACAAACACTACCGTGCATCTTGAAGGCCAGTGGTCCTTTGGGTATATTAAAGAATATCTTAGCTCCCTGAATCGGTTCAGTGATATGACAGTACTGGTTGTTTTGCGCTCGGCGATTTCCTTCGGGTTGGAAAAGTGGGTCAGTTGTAGAGAAAACCTTTATCAAATGCATTGGGCGAAATTAAACAAATTTCGGAACCAGCTTTCGTCTGATCTAACCGATCGCATCAACTATATTCTGCTTTCCAATAGGAAATATACACTTGGGGTGATAGGGGAAATTGTAAAAAATATGCAGTATCAACAATGCCAACTATTTGCACAGGTTTGTAACTAAAGGTGCAGGGAACAAAGGCAAGGAGGTTCGTTAAAACATTGGTTTCATTAAGGCTGGGATATTGGGCACTGCACTGCACAGCACAAAAGCACGGCAGAGAGCGCAGACCAGATTTACTTGAACAGTGTAGGAAGGAACTACAGATGCTGGTTTACACCGAATTGCTGGAGTAACTCAGCGGGACAAGCAGTGACTCTGGAGAGAAGGAATGGGTGATGTTTCGGGTTGAGATCCTTCTTCAAACTGAACTGAACTCTTGTCGGTGTGAGTACTTGTGATTGTCTGAAGAAGGGTCTCTACCCAAAATGTCACCTATTCCTTCTATCCAGAGATGCTGCCTGTCCGCTGAGTTACTCCAGCTTTTTGTGTCTATCTTCAATTTCAGAGTTAAATAAAAAACACAGAGTGCTGGAGGAACTCAGCGGGCTCGGCGGCATCTCAGGAGGGAATGGATTAGGAGTTGTTTCGGGCCAGCGTTCTTCATCAATAGGAAGAAACTGCAGATGCAGTTGTTTTTGTAAAACGCCAAATGATTCCGGGAATGCCGAGAGAGAAAGAGATAGAGAGTTAGATAGACAGACAGACAGACAGACAGACAGACAGACACATAGATAGATAGAGAGAGAGAGAGAGAGAGAGAGAGAGAGAGTCGGCTGCCTGCCCCTTTTCCGGGCCTACGTCCGTGCACGTGTGTCCCTGGAGCGGGAACATGCGGTGTCCCGGGGACTCTGGAGGCCTTCCGTGGGCGCTGGTCACCGCGTGGGGTTCAGTGTATTGTGAACAATGATTGTATTGTTGTACTATAATGGTTGTATATAGTGCCATTTTTGATTATGGTTTGATGTGTTGTATTATATGATTGTGTCAATAAAGATTTTGAAACGGAAAAAAAAAAAAAAAAAAAAAAAGAGTGCCTGCCCCTTTTCCGGGCCTACGTCCGTGCACGTGTGTCCCTGGAGCGGGAACATGCGGTGTCCACGGGGACTCTGGAGGCCTTCCGTGGGCGCTGGTCACCGTGTGGGGTTCAGAGTATTGTGAACAATGATTGTATTGTTGTACTATAATGATTTTTTTATATAGTGCAATTTTTGATTATGGTTTGATGTGTTGTATTATATGATTGTGTCAAATAAAGTTTTTGAACCATAAAAAAAAAGAGAGAGAGAGAGAGAGAGAGAGAGAGAGAGAGAGAGAGAAGAGAGAGAGAGAGAGAGAGAGAGAGGAAGGGAAGGGAGAGAGGGAGGGGGAGAGAGAGGGGGTGAGAGAGAGGGAGAGAGAGAGAGTGAAATTCCAGCCTCTTAACCCCAAGCATCATGGTAGATCAACGCTTACAAAATTATGATATTTGGCAGTGACTCCAAGCTGCTGCGATCCAATCACACGGGGTTTTATTTTATATTCAGGAAAGTCCAAAAGCGGCGAAGAAAATTAAAACATCTACCCCACCCTCCCGTCTCCCCCGGCCTGTGATGTGATGGATGCAGGGGTCTGACCTGATCCCTGACATGGTCTTAGACAAATCCCATCCCCGGAGACGTCATGTCTGCTCGGCGGCTTTTCGACGTCATGTCCGTTCTGTGTATTGTCCTTTCGCCGTGGAGTCCGTTCGGGTTTGTATCCATTCAGCGTCGTGCCCGTTCGGTTATTTGGCTTTTCGGTGTCATGTCCGTTTGGTTATTTGGCTTTTTGGCATTGTTTCCGTTCGGTATCTTGGCTTCCACCTTTTCGCTTCGGCTTCTCGTCCTTCGACGTCCCATCCAGGCACCGATTTACTCATCCTTTTTCTCCGGAGATGCTGCCTGACCCACTGAGTTACTCCAGCACTTTGTATTTACCTTTGTTATAAACTAGCATCTGCAGTTCTTTGTTTCTACAAAATACTTGATAGGTTCAGCAATTAATTGCATGTTAGCCTTTATTGCGAGACAATGTGAGTACAGGGGTAGGATCATGTGGCTCCAGTTATAGAGGGCACTAAATTGTATCTGGAATAATATGTGCATGTTTGGTCTCTGTAGAATATACTTGCAACATACAGAATGCAGTAAAGGTTCATTGTACTGAATCTTGGCTGGGCAGGAGTGCAGTTGTTGTATGAGTGGAGATAAAGCATATAAACAAAATAACTGCAGATGCTGGTTTACAAAAGAAGACACAATCTGCTGGAGTAACTCAGCACAGGGAGCATCTCTGGAGAATATGGTAGGTGACTTTTCAGAACAGGACGCTTCTTCATATTCTGAATCTGCATAAGGGTCCCAACCCGAAACATCACATATCCATGTTCACCAGAGATGTTGCATGACCTATCGAGTTACTCTAGCATTTTGTCTTGGTGAGGCCACACCTGGAGTATTGCGTACAGTTTTGGTCCCCTAATCTGAGGAAAGACATTCTTGCCATAGAGGGAGTACAGAGAAGGTTCACCAGACTGATTCCTGGGATGGCACGACTTCCATATGAAGAAAGACTGGATAGACTTGGCTTGTACTCGCTGGAATTTAGAAGAATGAGGGGTGATCTCATAGAGACTTACAAAAATCTTAAGGGGTTGGACAGGCTAGATGCAGGAAGATTGTTCCCGATGTTGGGGAAGTCCAGGACAAGGGGTCACAGTCTAAGGATAAGGGGGAAGTCTTTTAGGACCGAGATAGAAAATCGTTTTTTCACACAGAGAGTGGTGAATCTGTGGAATTCTCTGCCACAGAAGGTAGTTGAGGCCAGTTCGTTGGCCATATTTAAGAGGGAGTTTTTGGATGTGGCCCTTGTGGCTGAAGGGATCAGGGGGTATGGAGAGAAGGCAGGTACAGGATCCTGAGTTGGATGATCAGCCATGATCATATTCAATGGCGGTGCAGGCTCGAAGGGCCGAACGGCCTGCTCCTGCACCTAATTTCTATGTTTCTATGTTTCTATGTCTTCTGGAGATAAAGCATGGTTGATCTGCATTATCCTAAGTTAAAATGATGTTACTAAAACATGCAACATTCCTAAGGCTTGACAGGATAGATGCAAACCTATGTATTCTGGAACTAGAGGTCACAGTCTCAATATTGACACCGTTTTTTGCAATGATAAAGTCTGCTGCATGGTGCATGTACCAAATGGAGATAGCACATTCACATGGCAACAGCGAACACAGCCCATAATTCAATCACATACTGTTTAAACTCTCTTGCGTGGTTTCTTCCTAAAATGCGGGACACTCTGTTCAATGGCAAGACGGGATATACTGCTTCAACATTCTGGTGGGTATCTATGCTTCAGATGACCACTAAGGCTGGATCCATCACAATATGTTTCCATCCAAATAACCTGTAATATTACTCTTTAACGATGGAGGATCCGATGAATTTTGATAATATTTCCATCACACGATGGTCAGAGACCTACACCACCCTGGCTATGCCTTCATTTCACTCCTGCCTTTGGGAAGAAGGTATAGGAGCCTGAAAACGAAACATCCAGGTTCAGAAGTAGCTACTTCCCTACAACCATCAGACATTACAACCTCCAAATAGGCTCCAAACTTTCTAGACTTGGGGACATTATTTTTGACTGACTATTGACTATTATTGCCTATTTATTTTGTTTTGTTTTATCATATATACTGAATATAGTTGTTTATCATGGGTTTTACAGAATACTATATTTGCATATCTGTTGTGCTGCTGCAAGTAAGTTTGAGTTCAGTTATCGTAATAGTGAAAGTTTTTGTTGCGTACTAACCAGTCAGTGGAAAGACAATGCATGATTACAATCGAGCCATCCACAGTGTGCAGAGAATTAGAAGAGTGGAACAATTGTAATGATGTGATTGCAGATCCAATCCTGTGGCTAGCAAACAAAGATTCACCTGGGTTGGACATCATCTTGAATTTTAATCAAATAAGAATTTCATTGTTCTGTTTCGGAACATATGACAATAAAACCCCCTTGAATCTCTTTGAGTAAATTAAATCATGTTGGGTCCATTTGCAAATATTTGAAAGCATCTCTAGTCTATAGCACAGCACTAAAAAGGTTTGTTGCTGAATACTTTGAATTGTCAGAGGTGGACATTCATTTTGCCTTCCATTCAGTAAAGGATTAGGAGCAGACCTGTTACCAATTTGTTACCCTTGAAGACAACTTACTACAAACATTTTCATAGAAACATAGAAAATAGGTGCAGGGAGGTGCCATTCGGCCCTTTGAGCCAGCACCGGCATTCATTGTGATCATGGCTGATCGTCCCCAATCAATAACCCGCGCCTGCCTTCTCCCCATATCCTTGATTTAGGTATGTTACAAAACTTACCTTCAGCGGCACTGCAGTTCTGCCACTGCCCGTGTGCGCGACTTTGGCGCCTTTGAGAGGGGGGACGGCTTTAAAAAGCCGTTTACTCCAGACCATTCAAATCGATTAATCTCAGGGGGATTTAGTTGCTGAAGAGAAATCGCTCCGACATTTGTTTTATGGAGGTATTTTTAAACTGCGCTGAATAATTTAATTGCTAGAGTGAATTAAAAATCATCTTCTAAAGCCGTGAACACCGACAACGGGACGATCTTACGTGGGGGACAAAAGAAGGTACACGGTTTATTTTTACATAAAAACGTGCTTCTTAGGAAGCCTTTAATCAATATTTCATGTTGCGAAAAGGTGACTTAAAAAATATATACGAACCGGCAGTATTTGTCCTGCCGACTGGGGGTCAAATTCACCGCAAACCGCAACATTCCAATCCATCGCGTTCCACAAAAACCCATTCGCAAGTTGATTTAAATGGCCATTAATTTACAGGAATTAAACACTAAATTCCTTTAATTTGGGCTATAAATTCATGACAATGAGATTTAAAAATCATGTTATATTGTGAATTCTTGTGTGAATGTTATTTGGACACTTAGGCTTTTTAAAAATGTTAACCTTTTATTAAGAAATGGATAGATGTTTAGATCTAGTAATTGAATTTTGTAATTAGCTACAATTAGATAACTAATTATGTTTATATTACATTATATTATATTACCTAATTATAGGTAATTATATGTTTTAATTTCAGGTCATCCAAGTAAGATTGTTTCATATTTGTTTCAGAATGCTTCAATCTATAATAACTGAAAATTTCATTCAGTTCTCTTAATTTTTAAGAAAGTTATGGGCTGTTTACTGTCCTTGATCACAGCTTTTGTGTTAACCATATAACCATATAACAATTACAGCACGGAAACAGGCCCTCTCGGCCCTTCCAGTCCATGCCGACCATTTGTTTTTCCCTAGTCCCATCTACCTGCTCCATTCCCTCCATACCCCTCCATTCCCTTCACGTCCATATACCTATCCACTGAAGTCAATGGAAAAGCAATAGGGAACAAGATGTTAATTTCTGAGTATGAAAATGGCCATAACATTTTTAATACTGAAGATATGAAAGTGAATTAAGTGTCAAATTAAATTTCTTTTTATGCTTTATTTGATGGGGTAAATTGCAGACTTGATTTTTTAAGTCTCAAAATTTTGTAACTTTGCTACTTGATTCCACTAGCCAGAGCTCTATCCAACCCTCTCTTAAATCCACCCAGTGATTTGGCCTCCACTGCCCTCTGTGGCAGGGAATTCCACAAATTCACAACTCTCTGGGTGAAAATGTTTTTTCTCACCTCAGTCTTAAATGGCCTCCCCTTTATTCTAAGACTGTGGCCCCTGGTTCTGGACTCGCCCAACATTGGGAACATTTTTCCTGCATCTAGCTTGTCCAGTCCTTTTATAATTTTATGTTTCTACAAGATCCCCCCTCATCCTTCTAAACTCCAGTGAATACAAGCATAGTATTTTTAATCTTTGTTCATATGACAGTCCCGCCATCATAAGACGGGACTGTCATATGACAGGGATCAATCTCATGAACCTATGCTGCACTGCCTCAATCACAAAATTTCCCCGTGCTAAAAGTGAAAATTGACCCCAATCTACAAATAGGGTTCAATTGATGGCTGCAGATGTGAGTTGCAGTATTTTCTCTCAGAATCTCTGAAGTAAGATTCAGAATGCTTGGAAAGAAAGAATTTCAGCAATAAACAATAGTCAAAGTGAAAAATACTTTGGAAACGTTAATGTTTTTAAAGCCTGGTATCGGTGTGCTATTGGCTTGGCTCATTTTCATATTTCAGCTTTAAGCCTCTTGCATTCTATTATGTCCAACCGTTTTCAGCTTTTTAATTGTATCTTTAATTTGTTGGGATAAGCTTCCCTGAAGTCTTCCTAATTACTGCTGCAACAGAAATTCAATTAAACAAAATTGGGAGGACAGCTGTTTCCATTGTAGTGCACAAATTGGACGAGGTGGACCCTAATGAGAGTCAGCATTGCAAAGGCAGATCAGGTGATACACACATTGTAGTTCCTAACCAAGGACCCTTGAATTATGACCAGTTCAGTCTGAGTATGTTGAAAGAAACTTAACTTTGTTGCTTCTCCTTCCATTGCTGTGATGACTGACTGTGCCATTGAGCTTCAGTGCCAGATGTTAGTCTGTGGTTTATTTATTTGTAAAGTAAATAGATTCACATTTGCCAAGGTAACACTTGTCACTATCGCAGTGGAAGCTAATGTTATTGTCAGGTAAGGCTTTTTAAGAATGCACACCAATTTTGGTGGAGCGTGGATCAATCTGACCATGTGTCAATAAAATCTATACATGAAAAAAAATAAAAAGCCATTCCATAAATGTTTGGTGTATTGCAGGTCACAGGTATAAGCTGCTATTAGTGGTGGCTTGTCAGTTGAGGCAAGCAAAGCATTGTGTGGAGTCAAAGTTTAAAAATAAAAGTTGTATTATCATTGTTGCTAATGTTATGGAAAATCTTATCGCTGAACAAATGCCCACATTATTATCCACAAAAAATGTTGACGAGGTGCAGGGCAATCTCAATAGCAGCACTGAATCTAACAAATTAAAATCCGTGTCTTCAAAAGAATGCTGAATGTTACACTCTTTGAACCCATTCCTGAATTAATTGATTTTTTTAAACGTAGTGAACCACAATAAATTATTTAAGAATGTCTTGAACATAAGCACTTCTGCAAATTATTCTGTTGAGAATAGGGCATTTATCTGAATTTTGCCCACTGAAATCGGTCAGGCGAGAGAATAAAAAATAATGGTTGGCTGTTGATACATTGAACCCAAACAAATTGTTCATTTGCTGCCAGAACTTAAATTATAGCCCCCTATTTAAGAATTTGGCTTGGTTCCTGCAAGATTTACAAATATCTGCTTTTCCATTTTAAAGTTTTGCCAGAGTAAATATGTACTCAAGTTCTTTGCACTCTCACCAAAATAAAAGATTCTATTGAAGCAAATACCATTTAGGTGAAGGCTGAATGCCAAGTAAACCATGTAAGCTGCACCTCTCAACTATTTCTGTCAAATGACAGACGACTTTTTTTTGTTTTTTTAACTGGATGATCTGATTTATTTGAAATACAATAAAGGTGGGGAGCATCAATGAAAATGCTCTCTTAACTATAATTTGAAAATGTTTGCCATTTCAGCACTGTTTCACTAGGGTACAGGCCCTATTTCAGTGGAAGCGAACATATTGACAATCAAGTTAAAGGCTGTCATGAAAATGATTTCTATGGGACGAGGAAAGCCTTACACGGGCATAGCTTTAAAGGAGATGTGCGGGGGAAGTTTTTTACACAGGATGGTGATTGTCTGGAACGCACCGGTAGCGGTGGTCAGATACAAAATAGTACCATTTAAGAGACATACAGTAGATAGGCACATGGATATGCATGCAATGGAGGGATATAGATTCAATAGATGAGATTAGTTTATCATTTGTAGCTGGCCCTGATTGGTCCTGGTCTTTATCACCTCCAGCTCTTCAGCCCCCACCCACTAATTTCAGCCTGGAAAAAAATAATTAGAATCATAATAAACAGAATAATCATAATCTTACTTTTTTAGCCAAGTATGTTTTTACAACACATGAGGACATTGATTTGCCATTACAGTCTGCCAATAAAAAGGCAAAATAACACACAAAATGCATTTTAACATAAACATCCACCGCAGTGACTCCTCCACATTCCTCACTGTGATGGAAGGTGAAAAAAGTTCAATCTATCCCTTCTTTGTCCTCCGTCGGTTGGGGGCCTCTAACCTTCAGTTGACGGGATGATCTTACTCCTGTAGCCAGCGTTGGGCCTCCTCGTTGGAGCGATCAAACTCCTGCAAGGGGGGGTGGGGGGAATCTCAGCTCCCCCGTGCCGGGCGATCAAACCGGGTCGGGGCTAGTTGAACATCGTGTGGCTTTTGGAGCTTCCTGGACATTCGTCTCAACCCAAGACTGCGAGCTCCTTGATGTTAAAGTCTGCAGAACGCGGTTGGAGCGTCAATCCAAGGCAAGGAATCAGCTCTGATTGTAAGTCCTCGGCCCGCAATGGGGCTCAAAGTCAGTCCGAGCAATGCTCCAGCTGCATGATGTTAGGCCGCAGAGCGAACGGAGATACGATCCAGAAAACAATTAATCTCCGGCAAGGTAAGAGATTGAAAAAAGTTTTACCGACCCTGTACTCTGTGAATGCTTAACAAAATCCAATAAAGCCTCTCTGCGGATGTCACTTTAGAACATAGACAGTGCAGTGCAAGAAAGGCTCTTCAGCCCCACAATGTCTGTACCGAGCATGATGCCACTGACCAACACTTATCTGTTTATTATATCAACGGGTCGATGGTTAAAAGGGTCAGAGAGCTTCAAATTCCTGGGCAGTGGCACATCTCTGAAGATCTTCCTGGTCCGAGAACACAGATGGCAATTATTAAGGAAGAAAGCTCATCAGCGCCTCTACGTCTCTGAGAAGATTACGGAGAGTCGGTCTGTCAGGAGGACTCTCTCAAACTTCTACAGGTGCATAGTAAAGAGCTTGCTGACCGGAGGGTTTGCATCGTGGCTTGGTTCGGCAACTGAGCGCCCCCCTGGAGAGGAAAAGACTACAAAAAGTAGTAAACACTGTTCAGTCCATCATCGGCTCTGACCTTCCTTCCATCGAGGGGATCTATCACAGTCGCTTGCCTCAAAAAGGCTGGCAGCATCATCAAGGGACCCACACCAATCTGGCCACAACATCATTCCTGGCTACCTTTGGGTAGAAGGTACAGGAGCCTGAGGACCTGCAAACGAGCGGCAAGGTTCAGAAATAGCTACTTCCCCACAGTCTGGCTATTAAACATGGCTCGGACAAAACTCTGAACATTAATACCCCTCTATCTGTTATTTGCCACTTTATCAATTTATTTCATTCATGTGTGTATTTACGTATATAATGTATATGGACACAGTGATCTCTTTTGTAGTCAATGCCTAATATGTTCTGTTGTGTAAGCAAAGAAAAGAAGAATTTCATTGTCCTGTCAGGGGGACACATGACAATAAACTCTTTTGACTTTTGGACTTTGACTTTGACTTATTGCCAGCACATAATCCATATTCCTACCATTCCTTGCATATCCAAAAGTATTTTAAATGTCACTCATGTATCTGCTTTAACCAATCACTCCAGAGTTACAGAGTTCAGGGTATTTCTTAGCTCAAATGAAAAGGGATATTTGGAATGTACTCTATGTTGAGAGGCATTCCAGAATATATAATGGCATTAACAGCACAACTGTAGAGAGCAACAAGAAGGTAGGCAAAGGGCACGTCCAATCTAATTTCTCCAGATTTGCACCAATTATTTAATTAATCAACAAGAACAAATGAAAGACTTGGAAATGCTTGCCTGAAATACACCACAACAAAAAACCGCTGATGTCGTGAAAAACATTTAATATTTATCAAGATTAAATCTTGTGATTGATGAAATTAAATGGCCTTTATCTACTCCTTTCAATACTGGCATTTATTTCAAGCATGGATCCGTTATAATTTGTTACATGACGCTATATTTAGAGGGAGTTCTATGGGCCTTGTGGGCTAAAAGGGATCAGGGGTATGGATACATGATACAGGATACTGAGTTGGATGATCAGCCATGATCATATTTGAATTGGCGGTGCAGGCTCGAAGGGCGAAATGGCCCCATCCTGCACCTCTTTTCTATGTTGCTTTGTTTCTATGTAATTTAATTTAGAACATTCAAATATTGATGGGAATATCTGAACTCGGGAATGAGTTTGTTGAATTCCCTTGCAGAACCACTGTCATGGTTTTCACCAGTAATCTGGGCTTCAGGACCTATCAATGAGAGTGGTAAATGGTTTTTAATTTAGTTTTCATTTTGAAGAGATTTTTGCCCAAAAATTTTCAAATAACCGAGCATTACAACCAAACAGAGGTCCAAAACCAAAAGCAGGAGAGGCATTTTCTCACAGATATAATGGAATAATTCTCAGGATAATCTTTTAAAGTAATAATACTGTACGGATTACTATATACTATTCCCCATTTTGTCTGTACTAGGTTTAGCCTGTCCTGGTCTAATTGTCTGAAAGTATTAAAGGATTACCCCAGGGCATGCTTTTCAGTCCTTCAATCCATTAGCTATGCTTAGAAAACTGGCGTTTTTACTAATCCTGTCCACCCAACTTCCCACAGTGCCATAGGTCCACATACCTGTAGTTGAAAGATGGGGATTAAAGCACCCAAAATGATAAACATTGTTGCCTCAGAAGAAAGCTGCGGAATTGAACTGCTAATTACACATCAGATGTGTATTTCTGGAATTTGACTTTTCAGCAATGGATTTTTAAAAAGACTTATTCAGGCTGGGCGTTTTGATTTAGGATCTCGGACATTCAGCTACTGGTGAAAGGAGGCAATAGTTCTCAGTTTGAGCACAGTTAACCAAGAGGTACAGAAAAATGAGTTTCAAAACCAAAAATTGAAACAAAAAGGAATGCCTCGGGATTATGTGGAGGATATCTGAAATTTGAAAACGTCCCACCCAAGATCATCCAAATTATAATATAGAACCCTTTTTCAATATTTCATTCAGATGAATATTGCAGAAGGGGCAAATAATTTCATGGTTGGAAGATGCAAATAACATCAGGGCTCTGGGTGGGTAGTAATTATCAATATTGTTAGTAGTTGGCTTGCACTTGGTTTTATGCACTATCGTGGTCTAGTTTCCTCCAGCACAACTGGTCATCCAATTGTCTATTTATGTTTGTGGACGTTGTGTCTAGTGTGCCACGAGAACTGCAGAGTATGAATATCATTGGGCTATTAAATACATTTTTTACTATCTTTATTTTACATATTAAATTTATATTTATTTTGTGGGGTACC
>CM069132.1:94116660-94237803 GCA_035221665.1 Okamejei kenojei
AAATATTGGAAATGGTAAGTGAAAAGGAGGAGGGTAATTTGAAAAGAAATTAAAGAGAGGTAGAATGGTAAGGATTTAGTGATGTTTAAAGGGGTTTCAATAAGATTAGTAAGAGAGATAGGGGAATGTATAAAAAACAAAAGGTTGTTATGTAAAAGAGAGGAAGTGTTAATAGTGTACACATCTGAGGGATACGATGGAAGGTGAAGAGAGTCCCACACGCGGTTGAATAGATTGCATCGAAAATATAGATGACTAGCATGATGTTGGTAATACCTCTAAAAATCAACCCTCACCTCCTCGCGCCTAATATGATCCCAGCCTACTCCAACCGCTCCCTATACTCACCCCTTTCTAGTCCTGGCACATCCGCTAAATATTTTCTAACCCTGTCAACTGTACAATATCCTTTCCTATAACATGCCCAAACTGAACACAATATTCTAAATGCAGTCTCACCAACGTCTTTAACAAACTGCAACATACCTCCCCCCACTTCTATACTCAATACACTGACTGATGAAGGCCAATATGCCAAAAGCCTTTTGACCACCGTACTTGCGACTTGATATTCAATGACCATACCACCTGCACTCCTCGATCCCTCTGCTCTACAACACTATTCCATATGCATACATTTTACTGTGTAAGTCCTGCTCTTGTTAGACATCCCAAAAAATGAACACCTCACACTTTCTGTATTAAATTTCCATCAACCATTCTCATCCCACCGGGCCATCAATTCAATCCTAGCTGCAATCTTTAACAATCCATCTTCACTATCTGTATCCGCAAAAACCACTCCTTTGTATCATCAGCAAACTTGCCTAAACTTGCCCTGAGTAAAACAACTCTTCCAATGAGTATAGTACAGTACGGGCCCATCACCGAACACTGAGGCACACCATTAGTCTACAGTGTATAGATGCATGTAAAGGGAGTGAAGGATAAAGTCGGTAAAGATAGTCCACTTCTCCAAATAGAGGTAGATGGTAGGTCAACTGCTTTCTGGTTGATGATAGAATGGTTTAGTTGCCTGATACAGCTGGGAGAAACTGTCCCTGAATCTGGAGGTATGTGTTTTTCAAACTTTTGTACTCTTGCCTAATGGGAGAAGGAGAAGAAGGAAGGATCCCTTAAATATTGTGTTTTCCCTAACGTAACACATCAAGGAACACCACTGTCTTTCATCTGAAAACATTTCTACAGATTGCAGCGTGTGTCCTGGTTTGTGGCCAAGAAGGCAGCAGTCCTTTGTGGTTTAGATCTGTAACCGTTGCTGGAATATGGAAATGGGATAGAACCATAGAAACAGAGAAGGCCATTCCGCCCTTCGAAGCCTGCACTGCCATTCATTGTGATCATGGCGATCATCCACACATACCTGTGCCTGCATCTCCCAAATTCCTTGATTCCGCCAGCCCCTAGAAGCTCTATCTAACTCTCTTTTAAATTCAGCCAGATGAATAGGCCTCTACAACCTTCCACAAATTCCCACAGATTCACAACTCTATGGGTGAAAACGTTTTTTCTCATCTCAGTTTAAATGTCTCTCCCCTTTATTTCTGGAATGTGGTCCCCCTGGCACTGGACTCCCCCAACAGTGGGAAACATTTTCGTGCAACCAGCTTGTCCAAGTCCTTTTATAATATTATACATGTCTATAAGATTCACTCTTATCCTTCTAAATTCTAGTGAATACAGCTCAGTCATTCCAATCTTTCCTCATTGACAGTCCCGCTATCCTGGGGATTAACCTTGTGAACCACGGGCTGCACTGCCTCAATAGCAAGGATGTCCTTACTTTTTCGTACTTAACGAGATGTTGTAATGGCTTTTTTTAAATACATCTGATGTGCATTTGCTAACAAATGCATTTTATATATTACGTACAAAACTTTATCCAGTCCTCTTGTACTTTCCTAGTGGCTCTACATCTTTGTGAACAATTTGCCGACAGATACTTTGCATCTGTCACATGTACTCATAATTTTATAAGCACCTAAACGCCTGCCTCCAAAATATTTTCTGATATTGTGCCAATATGTGACTTTGCGGTGCTCAACCAGAAGCTAACAAAGAGGGCATGTTGTATCACAAGCAAGAGAGGAAGCAATATTATTTGTATTTAGGAAAGAAACCGGCAAAGATCGCAGGTCAATCGATATCAAGAGTAGCAGGACTTTTAAAATCCACCTGGGCTGTTTTCTGAAACTCAATATGGGATGCCAATCATTAGAAGCAATCTATGGAGCATAAACCTTGTCAAACAGCAATCTGAAGTAATCCCAGCCGCTCACTTGCACATAATCAGCTTGTTTCTGAAGTGTAAAACCTGGATTAGCCGAGTTTAAGTGCAGCTTTTGAGTGTGACAATTTTTTTAATTCAACTCGTTCTTTTTTTGTTCGGTGTCCATTTCTTGCACTGGATTTTCTTTTATTTTTAAATATTTATTTTTTATTAGAAGCAACTGTACAAAGAGAAAATAATCGACATAACAGTTATACAATTTCGTTACTGCTGCAGTTTTAAACATTTATAAACAAATAGATCGGAAAAAAAGAAAACGAAAGAAAGAAGAAAAGAAAAAGAAAAGAAAGAAATTCAAGAAAAACACAAAAAGAAAAAGGAAAACCCCAGACCTAACAAAGAAGTGAAAGCGAGATATATCCCACTGCCCTTCCCATAAGCCCGCTCACCTGACCCTAGCGTCGTTTCAACATTATGGGGTGTGAAGAAATTCAAGTAAAAGGAAACCAATATTTTAAGTAAGTTAAGTTTTGGGCCAAGTTACACAATACACGGATTTGCCTTGGTCCCGCCCACCAGTAACAACATGACATAAGTGGCAGTTACGAATGACTCAGAAAACACTAAACATTAATCTAATATACATTAATGATAAAACACTCATTGATCAAGCATGTGAACCAACAAAATACCAAACAAAGGAAGGCTGCAGATTTTGGCTGTGAGTAGACAACTACTAGTGTATAAAAAAAAAAACCTTGGGGGTTTTTTATGTCGGCTGTGGCAGCTTGACAGTCGAGTCCAGAATTGACTGGTTTCTCATCCAAGACAAGCCTTCTTTGGTTCTAGATGTATTGTCTCGTCATTTCTGTTGATCCCATCTTCACTGTGGGGACTGTTATCATTTTCCAAAATTTAAGTATAACGTTTTTTCCGCAGTTATTAAACATATCCAAGTAGTGTCTTTGGATAATCGTTAGATTGACATTCTAATATTATTCGATTTGAAAGCTGCTCCAATTGATTTTAAGTGCTTTAAGAAATAATATTAAATATGTCCAGCCATAAGTTTTGTATTGTTATACAGGATACAAATGAATGATTAGGTGGCGTCTTGAAAGTACATTTATCGCAGAGGAGAGACAGTTGGGAAGATCTTGTTCAATTTGGGTCTTTGATAGTATAACTGATGCAATACTTTAATTGTATCAGCAATGCCTACCATTTAAAGAACAGTAGTGTATGTATTGTAGCTTTCCTCCCATATATCTTTTGAAATGGAAAACCCAAGCCTCATCCTCCCATGCTCCTATAAATCTCAGAGGGTGGGGTGGTCAATAATTTTCGAAGGGTGTTATAAATCAAAGGCCTGTCCCTCACCAGCAAGCGATTGCATGCGGCAAGCGTGACTAACATGTCCATTGAGCTGTACGGCCTCGCGTGGCCGGCCCTACTTGATCGCCGAGCGTATGGAGTTGTGCGGGTGGTCCGACATCGCGTGGGGCTCCAATACACTGACACTGTCCAAACATTCTGCGCGCCAAAGGCCTGTTGGACCGCAGTCCGCATTGAGGACGTATGCAGTGTCCTCGACGTCGTACGCAGCGTCTGACGTCGTACGCAGCATCTTGATGGCGTACGCCTAGCGCGTGGCGTTGCGTGAATGGACGTCACCGCCCGCATGCCGTTGCGTGATGACGTCACCACCGCCCAACGCCGTGCGATGTCCAAATTCATCGGCCCGCCTCCTGCCCACTGATTGGTGAGTAAGATTCCGGGACAGTCCCCCGCACAACTCCATACGCCTCCGCTTGAATTGGGACCGCCCGCGAGGCCAGTACCCTCAAGCGACACGTTTGGTTCGCACTAGCGCAATGCAATCGCATGCTGTGTAACAGGCCCTAAGTTATCACTTACTTGTATCGCTTGATCTATTTCAAACAATCTCTCAATAGATCTGACCCATAGAGGACAGTCTCGTGTATAGTTTTTCACATAATCTCGGATTTGAAGATATCTAACAAAAAATTATTGGCATTCAATCATATTTCTCCCGAGTTCTTGAAAAGAGAAAGCCCCTTCTTATAGAGGTCTCCCACAGTATTAATTCCCCAGTATTCCATTGAACAAACACCACTGGTATTTTCAAACCAATTTGCTGCATTGTTTTCTGTAATCTTACCATGCATAAATTACACTTTGAAAATCAAGTGAAGATATATTTCCAGCGGCAATATCTTGTCATCTATGATCAAGATTGGATATTGCATTGAAGAACCATTTTGGTAAAGAAGCTTATTCCGAGGATTTCTCCCAGATCCATAACTTTGCCAGTAGCACTCATTAAAGAGACTGCATAACATTTTGGAGTCAAGATCTGGTCCTATATGCTCACTTTTAGTCAAAGGTCAGTGATGGTTTTAGTTTAACTTTAGTTTAGAGATATAGCATAGAAAAAGGCCTTTCCTGCCCACGAGTCCGTGCCAATCAGTCACCCCCCACACTTCCTCACTATCCCACACACTAGGACAATTTTACAATTATTCCATTATTTACAACTATGAAAGTAAGCATGCAGGTACAGAAGAAAGCGAATGGCAGTGAGAAAGCGAATGCATATTGGCCTTTATAACAAGATGAATCGAATATAGGAGCAAAGAATCCTTCTGCAGTTGTACAGAGCCCCAGTGTGACCACACCTGGAGTATTGTGTGCATTTTGGTCCCCTAATTTGAGGAAGAACATCTTGCTATTGAGGGAGTGCAGCGTAGGTTTACAAGGTTAATTTCCCGGGATGGCGGACTGTCATATGCTGAGAGAATGGAGCAGCTGGGCTTTTACACTATGGAGTTTAGAAGGATGAGAGGGATCTCATTGAAACATGTAAGATAGTTAAGGGTTTGGACATGCTAGAGCGAGGAAACCATGTTCCCAATGTTGGGGAGTCCAGAACCAGGGGCCACAGTTTAAGAATAAGGAATAAGTAATTTAGAACGGAGATGAAAAACACTTTTTCTCACAGAGAGTGATGAGTCCTGTGGAATTTTTTCTGCCTCAGAGGGCGGTGGAGGCAGGTTCTCTGGATGCTTTCTCTCTGGAGAGCAGATAGGGCTCTTAAAAATAGCGGAGTCAGGGGATATGAGGAGATGGCATGAACGCACGGGTACTGATTGGGGATGATCAGCCATGATCACATTGAATGGCGGTGCTGGCTCGAAGGGCCGAATGGCCTACTCCTGCACCCTATTGTCTATTGTCTATTCCAAGCCAATTAACTGATAAACCTGTACGTCTTTGGAGTGTGGGAGGAAAACTGGAGAAACCCCACGGGGTGAATAAATTCTGTACCGACAAGCACCCGTAGTCAGATCGAACCTGCTCTCTGGCACTGTAAGGCAACAACGCTACTGTAGCGCCACCACCGTGCCACATGGTTTTGATGTGTATTTTGAGTGCTACTGCCTGCAAAGATACAACCATCTCCTGTGAATGTTGCTCAGACTGAGAGGAGATATTGTGAGGTTTTTTAGTTAACTGCAAGATCCATTTCAGCATTGAATGCACAGAGGGAGCTTGGGCTCTTTGTCCATAAGTCCCTAAGTGGCAACACCAGTAGATAGATAGTAAAGAAAGCATATGGCATGCTTGCCTTTATTGGTCGAGGCATTGAGTATAAGAGTCAGGAAGTAATGATGCAGCTTTATAGAACTTTTGGTTAGCTGAGTATGGAGTACTGTGTGCAGTTCTGGTCATCCCATAACAGAAGGATGTGTGGGGCTTGGAAGCAAGTGCAGAAGGGGTTTACCAGAATGGCTGCTTGGTTAAGAGGGTATTAGCAATAAAGAGAAGTTGGGGGGGGATTGTTTTCCTTGAAATGCTGAAGGTTGAAGGGAAACTGAAATATATACATTTTTGAAAGGCATAGATCGGGTAACAGTCAGAACCACCTTCTCAGGGTGAAAATGTCAAAGACTACAGAGCCATAACTTAAGGTGAGAGGGCAAAGTTTAAAAGAGATTTACAGAGCAAGTATTTTACATGGAGTGATGAGTGGCTGGTCTTGCTGGCCAGAGTGGTGTGAAGGCAGAGCCGAACAGAGGGGTATTTAAGAGACTTTCAGATCGGCACATGGATATGCAGAGAATGGAGGGTGATGGATGACATCTAGGCAGGGGATTAGTTTAAATTGGCATCCACGTTGACCTGATTTTGTTTGTGTAGCATTACTGATTTGACCGAATAGCAGCAAAAAAAAGATTTCACCGTATCTGTAAACACATAAATACAAACATTGGTACAAACCTTAACTTATAGAAAATACACTAACGTACTTGAGGAAAGTAACTGGGTGTAAAGTGTACAGCTTATACCCACAAGGTTGTGTTTGGTCTGTTAAGGCAGCAATCTGCTCCTCGTCAAAATGGAGGCTTGATGTTGATCGCGATTTCAACCTGAAGCCATAAATATTTTGTTCACACTGCTGCTGAATCTCATCACACCTCACGACAGTTCTATTAACATTTCAGGTTAAAGTCAGTAGCAGTCTTGCGGTATATTTACAGGTTTGGGTTGGAAGGTGGAGAGAGGTGGTTATAACATTATTGTGTGTGTGTGTGTGTCCCTCGGGGCTGGCAAGGAGAAGATGGCTGGTGTCACCTCAACTCAATCTGAAAAATATCATGACCTGAAAAGTTGTCTGTCCCCATGTTTTTCCACGGTCACTGCTTGTCCTGCTGAGTTCCTTCAGCAGTTTAATTTTTTGCTCGGGAGCAAGTTGGAAACGATTGTTGCTGTACCTGATAGCAGCACTATTTTTTATATTTATTGACCTTTGCTGCTCAAGACCCCCAGCAATTTTTCGGAATATAAAGTGACACGTGAAACCGAGGTACAGTGAAAAGCTTTTGTTGCGTGCTATCCAGAAAGACAATGCGTTATTACAATTGACCCATCGTATAGATACTTGATAAGGGAATAATGTTTACTGCAAGGTAAAGCCAGCAAAGTCCGATCAAGAATAGTCTGAGGGTCACCAAAGAGGTAGATAATAGTTCAGCACTGCTCTCTGGTTGTGGTAGGATGATTCAGTTTGCCTGATAACAGCTGGAAAAACTGTATCAGATGAGGAATGGTCTACCAACAAGAGAGCTGGAAGTAAATTGGAGCACCTGGGGAAACCTTTGTAACCACATGGAAATGTAACAAACTCCACAAGGGCAGTACTGGAAGTCAAGATTGAGTCTGGATTTGAATTGTCAAGGCACAGAAGTCTAAGATGGACACAAAAATCTCGAGTAACTCAGCGGACATGCAGCATCTCTGGAGAGAAGCAATGAGTGACGTTTCAGGATGAGACCCTTCTTCAGATCCTCGACCTGAACTGTCACTCATCTCCTTCTCTCCAGAGATGCTGCCTGTGCTGCTGAGTTTACTCCAGCTTTTGTGTCTATCTTCGGATTAAACCAACATCTGCAGCTCCTTCTTACAAGAGGGTCTAGGGGCTGATTTTGGATAAATGGGTCCAGTTGGTTTATGTGACCTGTTGTGCTGAAGGGGCCCGTTTCCGTGGTGGGCAAAACACTAGCTCCCTGATTCCATTGTTGCTGGAGCTGCGAGGCAGCAGCACTACGTCTGTTGCGTCACTAAGCTGGCCGCATCGAAGCACCAGCCATGCACTAGGGCATCAAATTATTTAACATCATTATGTTTGGCATGGAGATTGTGGGCCATGGGCTGTTCCTGTGCTGTATTGTTTTATAAATACATGGTGGAGCCTGCACAAATTTGGACATGACTCAGGAAATGAACATCAACTCGGTTTTTCAATTCCCTGTGCATGGTCCTTAAAACATTATGCAGCTTTTAAAAAAAAAAGTGTTCTGTGTTCTGTGTTCCCTGTGATGGTAAATATGATCAAATTAAGCACAGTCTTAGCTTTTGAGCTTTTTGAAAACAAAATGACTTGCGGTTCTCTACTTAGCACATGGATTAAAGTCGACAGAGTTTTAAATTTTCTTTTGCAGCAGAGAATGCACTCTTGCATGAAAGGCAGTGTTAAATAAATCCTGAGACTGTTTAACATGAAAGCCATCACACTGCCTCAGCCCTCCTTCAGTCCCTTTTGTATGAAGCTGAAAAGGCATGAATGTCCCCACATTCCTGGCTTTACTCAGAAGACAAATATTTGCGAAGCTCAGAATAAAATGATGGTACAACTTCATTCCTTTATTGGAAATTCTTGTTTGGGTAAATATACCCAAAGCAACTCTCTGAATCGAGGTAATTTATTCTGGTAAAAGTAGTACTTTCGCCTTTTGTTTCAATTCCATCAGTGTTAAATTTCCTTCCCAGTTTCTGCTATTCTCCCTGCAAACAAAAATGCTGCCACTGCAGCTCAAGTGGTAGGAGAGTTCCATCTGTGTTCAAAGGTTTTAGGTTCAGGTCCTGTTTCGGGGACTTGAATGCCAAAATCTAGTCTAACATTCCTTAACCAATCTTGAATGATTGTTGAGGGTGTTTTATCATTGGGCTGAAATGTTAAACTGAGACCCTGTTTACCTCTCCCTAGGGGATGTGGAAGAATGTTGCAGATGAGTGGGGGGTGGTTCTCCCTAGTGTCCTGGCCGACATTGAACTGATGACACTGGAGATGGATTATCTGGTGAACTCGTTGCTGATTGTGGGTGCTTTGCTGAAGGAAATGATCGGTGTCATAACTTGTACATTGCAACCGTGAAAGCATTTCAAAATAATCCGTTGTTGGCTTTGAAGTATATCAACATCTCATGAAAGTTGGCAATGCTTGTGTTCAGATAAACACATCTGCCATGATTGGAGAGGGCCATGAAAATAAGGCGATGCTAATTTTCGAGCCCCCATCTCTATGTTTTGCATCAACAATGCAAACATAACGATTAGCTTTAGATTTCGAGATACAGCGCGTAAACAGGCCCACTGAATCCACGCCGTCCAGTAAATAAATAAACATTCACCCCATAATCTAGCACTATCCTACACACTAGGGACAATTTACAATTTTTACTGAAGCCAATTAACCTATTAGCCAATTAACCTAAATCTTATGTCTTTGAATTATGAGAGGAAAACTGGAGCACCTGGAGAAAACCCACATGGACAACATACAAACTCTGTACAGGCAACACCTGTCGTCAGGATGGAACCCAGGATGGAACTCAGGCGCTGTAAGGCAGCAACTCTACCGCTGCACCACTCTGCACCTTTGGCTCCTCGTCGGGGAATTGAACCCCGTCTCCCGTGTGATGGGCGGTTATACTAACCACTATCCTAGCTGTTTGTAGCCAATATAGCTTGGAATTGCAGAGTGTTTTCCCCTGCCTTTACTAATGCGTAACTGCTATTACAGAGTGAAGGATTCTCTCATTTGACCAAATGAGATCTCTCATTAAATTGCCTGCAATTAAATCATTGGCACAAATGCATCCTTAATCTTTAAATGTCTGCTGACATGTTAAACACTAAGCTACTTTTCAATCAATGTATTATCTATGGAAACTTGAACAACTGCCTCTCTACTGTGGCTTCTTCTACGACATTAATAAATGCCACGATTACTCTGAGGTGATAGCAGAGGTGCTTGTGCATGAATTCCTTCAATTTTGTGCATTCCCATATTCATACCCTTTCTTTATTGTCCAACTAATCTTATAACCAAGGCATTCCCAAGAGTATTAAATCAAATCAATAAGGTCGTCTCAAAATGCACCTTTTATCACTGTGATCAAGATTGATAAATTGGATTAAAATGCCTACGGGGATTTAATGAAATATTCAACCATTCTTACTAAATGTACATTCCATTGAGGTAGAAATTTCATTAGAAAAGTAACATTTCCAGAGTTAACCAGAGATGAAGCATAATTTGGTTTAAATGGAAGAAGCCATAATGGTGCCATGATAAGATTCGGAGGTTTGGGAGAAACTTAGGTGCATTATAAGACAAAAAAACTAATAAAGAGAAGATAGTATTACAAATATAAATAGGCACAATCACTGTGATGATTATAGAGCTATACAGCATGGAAACAGACCCTTCGGCCCAACTCGTCCATGCCCACCCATTTGCTTAACCCAGGTGGTCCCACTTTTCGGCAACCTGGCCCTTATTCCCCTCAAACCTTTCCTATCCATGTACATACCTATCAAAGGAGTTTTCAATGTACCCACCTCTGCCACTTCCTCTGGCAGCTCATTTCATGCACACCCTGTGGGGGAACGTTGCTCCTCAGAACTCCTTAAATTTTTCCCCCGGGGCTGGCAAACAAATTACCTCTGGCAAGGAGGTTCGCGGATAGACCAATTGTTATCTGGAGATGGTGTGAACCGAAGAGGAATACATAGGTTGCGAACTGTGGAGCTGGTTAATTGACTTTTAGTTGAGGAAGGGGGAAAGGGGGAGGGGAGGGAGAGGTGGTGTTTCTAGAAGTGACCCCAAATTGGAGAATTCAATGTTCATACCACTGGGTTGTGAGCTAACCCAAGCAATCCTCCATTATTTTTACTCGTTTTCCATTCTTAAGGTCAACGGGAGTTTGTTCAAGTTAATAGGTTTGGTGACCTGCTCCTGCTTGGGTTTTCCTCTTTATGTAGTGAATCTCTGAGAGAAAACTGTTCAAATTTGCAGGTGTTGACAGGTAAACTCTGAGTGCTTGGTTTGGATCATGCCTGACCTGGCTCCTTCATTTTCATCATCTTTGATATTCTAACAACACAATTAGTTTTCTGTAGCCCAATGAGTCCAAATAAAGTTGAACACTTTCTGCATGAATATGCTATTAGGGGGAATAACCAGGAGTTGTGACTAGGCTGCAGGTATAAATGCTGAAATCCTGTCTGTAGGCCTTCATAAAGGCTTTTTTTTTGATTTTTTTTCTAGCTATCAGATACTTTGAAACAGTTTTAAATCGATTTAACTAATTAAGAAGTAAAAAATTTAAATTCACATTTAACTACAATGTACAAGTGATATAATTTAATCAAAAACATTGAAGTTGATTAGAACAAAGAAAAAAGAGTCAGGTTAGGGGCGGCACAGTGGTGCAGTGGTAGAGTTACTGCCTTACAAGGTACGAAGGGTAAGCTAGCCAAGAATATAAAGGAGGATAGTAAAAGCTTCTTTAGGTATGTGAAGAGGAAAGAAACAGTTAAGACAAAAGTTGGACTCTTGAAGATTTTAAAAGGTGAATTTATTATGGGGAACAAGGAAAGGCGGATGAGTTGTACAGCTACTTTGGATCCGTCCTCATTATGAGGACACAAACAATTTTCCTGATGTACTAGTGGCCAGAGGATATGGGGTGACTGAGAAACTGAAGAAATCCACATTAGGCAGGAAATGGTGTTGGTAACTGATGGGACTGA
Organism: Okamejei kenojei; assembly: GCA_035221665.1. Lineage (NCBI taxonomy): Eukaryota > Metazoa > Chordata > Chondrichthyes > Rajiformes > Rajidae > Okamejei > Okamejei kenojei. The sequence continues at coordinate 94,128,311 of CM069132.1, forward strand.
AGGTTGATAAATCCCCAGGGCTGATGGTCTGCATCCCAGGGTACTTAAGGATGTGGCTCCAGAAATCCTGGACGCATTGGTGTTCATTTTCCAAAGTTCTATAGATTCAGGATCAGTTCCTGTAGATTGGAGGGTAAGCTAATGTTATCTCACTTTTTAAAAGGAAGGCAGGAGAGAGAAAACAGGGAATTTATAGACCAGTTAGCCTGACATCAGTGGTGGGGAAGATGCTGGAATCAATCATCAAAGATGAAATAGCAGGACATTTGGATAGCAGTAACAGGATTGGTCCCAAGTCAGCATGGATTTACAAATGGGAATCGTGCTTGACCAATCTTCTGGAATTTTTTGAGGATGTAACTAGGAAAATGGACAAGGGAGAGCCAGTGGATGTATTTTCCTGGACTTTGATCTGAAACATTTGATAAGGTCACACATAGGAGATTAGTGGCAAAATTAGGACGTGGTATTGGGGTAGAGTGCTGACAATGGATAAAAAATTGGTTGGCAGACAGGAAACAAAGAGTAGGGATTAACAGGTCTCTTTCAGAATGGCAGGCAGAGACTAATGGGGTACCACAAGGCTCTGACCGCACATTTGCAATATACATCAATGATACATGATGAAGGCATTCAAAGTAACATTAGCAAATTTGCAGATGACACAAAGCTGACTTGGACAGGTTGGGTGAGTGGGCAGATGCATGGCAGATGCAGTTTAATGTGGATAAATGTGAGGTTATCCACTTTGGTAGCAAAAACAGGAAGGAAGATTATTATCTAAATGCTGTCAAGATGGGAAAACGGGGAAGTACAACGGGATTGGGGTCCTTGTTCATCATCAATGAAAGTAAGCATGCAGGTACAGCAGGCAGTAAAGAAAAGTGAATAGCAGGTTGGCCTTCATAACAAGAGGAGTTGAGTATAGGAGCAAAGAGGTCCTTCTGCAGTTGTACAGGGCCCTAGTGGGACCACATCTGGAGTATTGTGTGCAAATTTTGTTCCCCTAATTTGAGGAAGGACATTATTGCTATTGGGGGAGTGCAGCGTAGGTTCACAAGGTTAATTCCCGGGATGGCGGGACTGTCATATGCTGAGAGAATGGAGCGGCTGGGCTTGTATACTCTGGAATTTAGAAGGATGAGCATGGATCTCATTGAAACATATAAGATTATTAAGGGTTTGGACATGCTAGAGGTAGGAAAACATGTTCCCGATGTTGGGGGAGTCCAGAACCAGGGGCCACAATTTAAGAATAAGGGGTAAGGGCATTTAGAACGGAGATGAGAAAACACATTTTCACACAGAAGTTGTGAATCTGTGGAATTCATTGCTCAGAGGGTGTGGAGGCCGGTTCTCTGGATACTTTCCAGAGAGAGCTTGATAGGGCTCTTAAAGATAGTGGAGTCAGGAGATATGGAGAGAAGGCAGAACGGGTACTGATTGTGGATGGTCATGATCACATTGAATGGCGGTGCTGGTTTGAAGGCCGAATGGCATATACACCTGCGTCTACTGTCTATTGTTCTATTGTCTATTGTCCCGTGTGGGTTTTCTCTGGGTGCTCGTGTTTCATCCCATACTCCAAAGAGGTACAGGTTTGTAGGTTAATTGGCTTTTGTAAAAAAAAATGTATTTGTCCCTTGCGTGTAGAATAATGCTAGTGTACATGCATCATCGCTGTTGACGTGGACTTGGTGGGCCAAAGGGCCTATTTCTGTGCTGTATCTCTAAAGTATAAAGTGTTTTATTGTCATATATCCTGAGACGGAACCACAAAATTCTTACTTGCAGCAGCACATCAGATAATATAAACATAGGGAAATCAACTTACCTGCTCTTCCTTTTCTGAGCATGCTTGGTGACTCTTTGTAAATGAATGGGGATATGCCTTGCAACAGGCAGACCTGATGAAAAGCTAAAGGGCCTGTCCCACTTAGGCGATTTTTCAGCGACTACAGGTGACTGTCAAGTTCGCGGCACTCGCCTGAAAAAACGGAAACTGGAACGGCGACTGTCAGAGTGGAACACGCACACAAACACATCACAAAGGCGGGGGCCAGTGAAAGCAGGGAGCGCTGTCTGAAATTCACATGGTGGAAAGCCAAGGTGAACAGACACACACCGCGATGAACAGGAAGGAAAGACGGCTAGCACAGTGTACGGTAAGTCCTTTAAAAGAGGGGAGTGGGGGAGGGGAGAAGAGTGGAGAAGGGGGGAGAAGGGGGGAGAAGTGGGGGGGAGAAGGAGTGGAGACACTTTTAAGAAGCCAGACAACTTTTAATAAGCCAGAGATACACAGCTGTGAAGTTCGACGGGCATTTAACTTTACCAGTCGGTTTTCCTTTGTTCTGAAAACTCCTGCTTAACTTTATTTTCCCCAATGAGCCAACAAAAATGCCCAGTCAGCAAAGGCGATTAACCAAAACTACCTACAAAGTCCTCAACTACCCATAACTACATGATGACCCCAGTACAACTGCACCTGCGACTACAGGATTCTGGGGCCTGATACAATGACGAAGAAGAAGGTTGGATTTAATAAACCAATATCAATGTCTGCGTCTGCCCTCCAGATCACTGCTGATTCCTGTGGTACAACACACAGATGTATTGGTGGGTGAGAGTGCAGTCTGCCCCGTTATTTACCTATCGATACTCTGAGCAGGTAGTCCCATACACCTAAAAGTTAGGCCAAATTTTGAGTTGTGATTTTTTTTCAGACTAATTGGCCTGTCCCACTTAGGCAATTTTTCAGCAAACTGCCGGTGACTGTAAAGTTGCCGACAGTCGCCTGAAAAACCAGCAACTGGAATGGCGACAGTCAGAGTGGAACACACACACACACATCGCTTCCTTCACCAGCCCATGTGAATTTTTTAGACAGCGCTCCCCCGCGCTTGCCCTGTCTAAAATATTCACATGATGCAAAGCCAAGGTGACACAGACACACACAGCGATGAACAGGAAGGTTGGCGCTGTAATTAACACAGCTAAAGCACAGTTTCAGTGTGTGTCGTTACTGGAAGATATTGGTCCCTCAGATATTCAGTGTTGCTACACATAGAAAGGTAATCAGGGCCGGATTTAGATGAAGAGAGGCCCTAGGCTATTCCACTTGTGAGGCCCCTCCCAATCCCCCACCCCCATGACGAGAGGAAGAAGGAAGAGTCCACCAGATTGACACCGATATGCAGCCGAGCGTGGCCAATGAGAAAAGGGCTGAAAAGCTGCGCTTTTTATTTATTGCCAGTGCTAGTGTCGAGTTATCGGCTTAAAACACTATTATTCTGAAATGGAGGGCAAAATTACTGAAGTGTTGTACAGAGACTATAGTGCGTTGTGACAGCATATGTAAGAAAGGCCTATGGCAGTGTCAAAAATATTATACACCAGGCCCGTACAAAGCTTTTCAAAAAGGGGGGTGGCATGGCAGGATTACAATAATGTTATGTGAAATAAGTGCACGCAGCGCATATCACAAGCGCAAAGCTCAAGGACCCTTAAGGCCGGGGTCCAGGTGGGCCCTGGAAGCTCTGGGATTTTAGATGCTCTCTGGTGCATTCTGAGCCTTATTTTGGAGCATTTTTGCACCAAATTAATGACCAGTATTTCAGAAATAATTTTGGTTGAGTCAAGAGTAATGAGCGGTTGGAATTGAATGATTGGGATCATTGTTGTATACATTTTTTAAAATCAGGAATTGAAGCTGTTTTGGTTTTAATAACCAAGTTGTACTATAAAATGTTATAAAGGAGCATGCAAACACTGCAAATAAAATACTGTGAGTTTTTGCAGTAAATAAAACCTTTTTTTAGAAAATGTTTTGAGTGTTGATTTGATTGCCTGTTACTGTTCGACTGTGTTAGTGTGTGCACATTAAAAATATGATGCAAAATGAAAGTCACAAGCTATGGAATTCTTATTTGTCGGTATTGTTATCAAGGAAAAGAAAGCAGTTCCAATTTTGATATTATTCATATGGAGGAGAAAATATAATAGCTCTAAAACCTACCTTAATTTTGCAATCTCACTAAAGATAATCCCCCTTTCCCTCTTCCCCCTCCTCCTTCCCCTTCCCTCTCCCTCCACCTCCTCTCTCCCTCCCCATCTCTCTCTCCCCCTCCTCATTCCCCCTCCTCCTCCCTCCACCTCTCTCTCCCTCCCCATCTCTCTCTCCCCCTCCCCCTTCCCCTCCTCTCTCCCCCTCTGTCGCAAACCCCCGCTTTCCCCCTCTCACATCCCCCCTTCTCTCTCCTCCCTCCCCCTCTCTCTCCCTCCCACGCAGCGAGGCTCCGACTCCGTGCCGCAGACACCGCAGCCCCCCCCCCAGCCCGGAGAAACGGGCACTCCCGCAACGCAATATTCTACCACTTACCTGCTTACCTGGAGTAGACACCTAGGATCTTTGGTAGACACGAGGCATCAAGGTGATTGTGTGGAGTGCAAATGGAGATCTAAACCTGCCCGGGCCCACTGCGCACGCACGGAGAGACAGCGTCATTTTGCATTGCTACTGCGTCACCGGCTTCCCCCAACTGCGCAGGTGCAGATGGTTGCAATTTTTTTCCTTAAAACTTCCAGCGGGCCGGAACCAGTATTTCCGGTAATTTCCGACAAAGTGTAAACGCTGATAGCGCTCCAATTTTTTTTTCTCTGGATTTTTTTACTCTGGGAAAAAAACACCTTGGCCAGAGGTCCCCCTAGATTTTGAGGCCCTAGGCTGAAACCTATAGGTAAATCTGGGCATGCCAAGACCCCCCTTGATCTCGAGGCTTAAGCCTATGAAGCCTATACGTAAATCCGGCCCTGAAGGTCATGCTGACTAAAAATAACCCAGTCCTTTCCATCCACAGACAAATCTTCCATACTGAATGCAACCAGGAAATAACACTCAAAATAGACACAAAAAGCTGGAGTAACTCAGCGGGCCAGGCAGCATCTCTGGGGAGAAGGAATGGGTCCTTTCCTTCACCCATTCCTTCTCTCCCGAGATGCTGCCTGTCCTGCTGAGTTACTCTAGCATGAGTCTATCTTCGGTTTAAACCAGCATCTGCAGCTCCTTCTTACACAATAACACTGAAAAGTCGTACAAAATCTAAAATAAATACTATCTTCTGAGATTCCCCTCTGAAAACAACAGGTTCAATTTTAAAGATTTGCCACCCCAGATACTATTATCAAAGCTTAATGTAAACGAGTGAACTTGCAAAACCTGCTGGTGGAGATGTTGTAGAATTGCAAACATCTAATTAGACTACTTTATCACCTTCAAAAACAGTAGTAGTAATGCAGGGGACAGAATAAATAAGGAAATTAGAGGTTCATCTAACCACACTGACAGAATAATTTTGGAGGAATTGTATATTCAGAAATGGATAACCAAGTGAATTCATGGGACTCATTATGTTTTTTTAGATCAATATGCTAAGAAACAATGAGGGACCAGTTTATTAAATGTGCAAGTGTGTATTGCAAAAAGGTTAATTGATGTTGTGGTAATGAGAGGCACTAAAGAGAACAGTGATTGTTCTATGATGGAATTTTATACGATTGAGTGTGATTTGGTATGACCTGCAATCAATATCGAAAAGCAGAATAAAGCAAGATATAAAAATCTGACTAAACCAGTCCTGAAGAAGGGTTGAAATGTTGCTATCCATGTCCTCCAGAGATGCTGCCTGACCCGCTGAGTTAATTTAGTTTTGTTTAGTTTAGAGATACAGCAAGTAAACGCCCCCTTCAGCTCACCGTGTCCCTGCTGACCAACAATCACCTGTATACCAGTTCTATCCTACACACTAAGAACAATTTACAGAAGTTAATTAACCTGCAAACCTGCACGACTTTGGAATGCGGGAGTCAGGATTGAACTCGGGTCTCTGGCACTGTTAAAGGCCTGTCCCATTTGGGTGTCATTTGCGCGTCACGCAGATGGCATGCGAAGATTTTGCACATATCAAAATCCTGGGGCGCCGTGTGCGACCGCGCGCTACTGCAACATGCATGCGTAATGCGTACCATGCGCGCATCACGTGCGTGGCACAACGAGCGCGTTGTGCATCGTGACGCGTAAATGATGACGCGTAAATTACGCGCAAATGACGCCCAAGTGGGACAGGCCTTTTAGGCAGCAACACTATTGCCATCCCCTGCGCCACTGTGTCACCCACTTTATCCAGTAAGATTGCAGCATCTGCAGTTCCTCCTGTCTCTTTAAACGATAACATTTAAAGGATTTCTGACCTGAAAAACTAACCGTATTTCATTTCCTACAGATACTGCCTTACTGCTGACCTGAGTATTTTATATTTTTATTGATGGCAGTAACAGAAGTTAAATTTAGCTAACAATCTGGAATTTAAAAATTATGCTGTGAAACTGCATCTGCATCTGCATCTATAAACACCCATCTGGTTCACTTAATGCTCCTGAGGGGAGGAAATCCGTCCTCGCTCAGACTGGCCGAGTTGTGGCCTGACCCACGTATGGAGCTGCCACTTAAACAGCCCAGCAAGTGTTCAGTCCAAAGGCAATTAGGAATGAGCAATAAACTATGATCTTACCTGTGGTGCCAGATCTTGAAAAATAAATTTAAACATATTTCTGGGACAAATGTTTGTCCTCTTCTGTGAAAATGGAATCTAGATAGTAGACACAAAGTGATAGGATAACATAATGGGTTAGGCAGCATCTGTGGAGAAAAAGGATGAGTGACGTTTCAGTCTTCAGACTGAACCCTTCAGTCTGATCCTGATTTACTACGTGTGCGGACGGGACGTCGAAGGACGAGAAGCCAAATAACCGAACGGACACGACGCCTAAAAGCCAAATAACCGAAAGGGAACAACGCCGAAAGGATACGAATCTGAACGGACTCCATACCGAAAGGACAATATGCAGAATGGCCATGACGGCGAAAAGCTGCCGAACGGACAAGACGTCTCCGGGGACGGGATTTGTCCGAGATCTTGTCAGCAATTGGTCCACATCCCCGCATACATCACATCACTGGCCGGGGGAGACGGGAGGTTGGGGTGATTTTTAATTTTCCTTCGATGCTTTTGGACTTTCCTGAAAATAAAATAAAACCTGGTGTGATTGGAACTTTCAGTTGATTTAACAAAATGATAATCCAAATTGGTTCCATAGATATTTACACGAACAGTAACACTGTAACAATTATAATTTGACTACAACAATACAAACACTATCGTGCATCTTGAAGGCCAGTGGTCCTTTGGGTATATTAAAGAATATCTTAGCTCCCTGAGTCGGTTCAGTGATATGACAGTACTGGTTGTTTTGCGCTCGGCGATTTCCTTCGGGTTGGAAAAGTGGGTCAGTTGTAGAGAAAACCTTTATCAAATGCATTGGGCGAAATTAAACAAATTTCGGAACCAGCTTTCGTCTGATCTAACCGATCGCATCACCTATATTCTGCTTTCCAACAGGAAATACACTCGGGGTGATAGGGGAAATTGTAAAAAATATGCAGTATCAACAATGCCAACTATTTGCACAGGTTTGTAACTGAAGATGCAGGGAACAAAGGCAAGGAGGTTCGTTAAAACATTGGTTTCATTAAGGCTGGGATATTGGGCACTGCACTGCACAGCACAAAAGCACGGCAGAGAGCGCAGACCAGATTTACTTGAACAGTGTAGGAAGGAACTACAGATGCTGGTTTACACCGAATTGCTGGAGTAACTCAGCGGGACAAGTAGCGACTCTGGAGAGAAGGAATGGGTGATGTTTCGGGTTGAGATCCTTCTTCAAACTGAACTGAACTCTCGTCGGTGTGAGTACTTGTGATTATCTGAAGAAGGGTCTCTACCCAAAATGTCACCTATTCCTTCTATCCAGAGATGCTGCCTGTCCCGCTGAGTTACTCCAGCTTTTTGTGTCTATCTTCAATTTCAGAGTTAAATAAAACACAGAGTGCTGGAGGAACTCAGCGGGCTCGGCGGCATCTCGGGAGGGAATGGATTAGGAGTTGTTTCGGGCCAGCGTTCTTCATCAATAGGAAGGAACTGCAGAAGCAGTTGTCTTTGTAAAACGCCAAATGATTCCGGGAATGCCGAGAGAGAAAGAGATAGAGAGTTAGATAGACAGACAGACAGACAGACAGACAGACAGACAGACAGACAGACAGACAGACAGATAGATAGATAGATAGAGAGAGAGAGAGAGAGAGAGAGAGATGGAGAGAGAGAGAGAGATAGAGAGAGAGAGAGATTTTGAGAGAGAAGAGTCGGGAGAGACTCTGGAGAGAGAGAGAGAGAGAGTGAGAGATGAGAGAGAGAGAGAGAGAGAGGAAGGGGAAGGGAGAGAGAGGGGATGAGAGAGAGAGAGAGAGAGAGAGAGAGAGAGAGAGGAGAGAGAGAGAGAGAGAGAGAGAGAGAGAGAGGGGGAGAGAGAGAGAGTGAAATTCCAGCCTCTTAACCCCAAGCATCATGGTAGATCAACGCTTACAAAATTATGATATTTGGCAGTGACTCCAAGCTGCTGCGATCCAATCACACGGGGTTTTATTTTATATTCAGGAAAGTCCAAAAGCGGCGAAGAAAATTAAAACATCTACCCCACCCTCCCGTCTCCCCCGGCCTGTGATGTGATGGATGCAGGGGTCTGACCTGATCCCTGACATGGTCTTAGACAAATCCCATCCCCGGAGACGTCATGTCTGCTCGGCGGCTTTTCGACGTCATGTCCGTTCTGTGTATTGTCCTTTCGCCGTGGAGTCTGTTCGGGTTTGTATCCATTCAGCGTCGTGCCCTTTCGGTTATTTGGCTTTTAGGTGTCATGTCCGTTTGGTTATTTGGCTTTTTGGCGTTGTTTCCGTTCGGTATCTTGGCTTCCACTTTTTCGCTTCGGCTTCTCGTCCTTCGACGTCCCATCCAGGCACCGATTTACTCATCCTTTTTCTCCGGAGATGCTGCCTGACCCACTGAGTTACTCCAGCACTTTGTATTTACCTTTGTTATAAACTAGCATCTGCAGTTCTTTGTTTCTACAAAATACTTGATAGGTTCAGCAATTAATTGCATGTTAGCCTTTATTGCGAGACAATGTGAGTACAGGGGTAGGATCATGTGGCTCCAGTTATAGAGAGCACTAAATTGTATCTGGAATAATATGTGCATGTTTGGTCTCTAGAATATACTTGCAACATACAGAATGCAGTAAAGGTTCATTGTACTGAATCTTGGCTGGGCAGGAGTGCAGTTGTTGTATGAGTGGAGATAAAGCATATAATGAAAGAACTGCAGATGCTGGTTTACAAAAGAAGACACAATCTGCTGGAGTAACTCAGCACAGGGAGCATCTCTGGAGAATATGGTAGGTGACTTTTCAGAACAGGACGCTTCTTCATATTCTGAATCTGCATAAGGGTCCCAATCCGAAACATCACATATCCATGTTCACCAGAGATGTTGCTTGACCTATCGAGTTACTCTAGCACTTTGTCTTGGTGAGGCCACACCTGGAGTATTGCGTACAGTTTTGGTCTCCTAATCTGAGGAAAGACATTATTGCCATAGAGGGAGTACAGAGAAGGTTCACCAGACTGATTCCTGGGATGGCAGGACTTCCATATGAAGAAAGACTGGATAGACTTGGCTTGTACTCGCTGGAATTTAGAAGAATGAGGGGTGATCTCATAGAGACTTACAAAATTCTTAAGGGGTTGGACAGGCTAGATGCAGGAAGATTGTTCCCGATGTTGGGGAAGTCCAGGACAAGGGGTCACAGTCTAAGGATAAGGGGGAAGTCTTTTAGGACCGAGATTAGAAAATCGTTTTTCACACAGAGAGTGGTGAATCTGTGGAATTCTCTGCCACAGAAGGTAGTTGAGGCCAGTTCGTTGGCCATATTTAAGAGGGAGTTGGATGTGGCCCTTGTGGCTGAAGGGATCAGGGGGTATGGAGAGAAGGCAGGTACAGGATCCTGAGTTGGATGATCAGCCATGATCATATTCAATGGCGGTGCAGGCTCGAAGGGCCGAACGGCCTGCTCCTGCACCTAATTTCTATGTTTCTATGTTTCTATGTCTTCTGGAGATAAAGCATGGTTGATCTGTATTATCCTAAGTTAAAATGATGTTACTAAAACATGCAACATTCCTAAGGCTTGACAGGATAGATGCAAACCTATGTATTCTGGAACTAGAGGTCACAGTCTCAATATTGACACAGTTTTTTGCAATGATAAAGTCTGCTGCATGGTGCATGTACCAAATGGAGATAGCACATTCACATGGCAACAGCGAACACAGCCCATAATTCAATCACATACTGTTTAAACTCTCTTGCGTGGTTTCTTCCTAAAATGCGGGACACTCTGTTCAATGGCAAGACGGGATATACTGCTTCAACATTCTGGTGGGTATCTATGCTTCAGATGACCACTAAGGCTGGATCCATCACAATATGTTTCCATCCAAATAACCTGTAAATATACTCTTTAACGATGGAGGATCCGATGAATTTTGATAATATTCCCATCACACGATGGTCAGAGACCTACACCACCCTGGCTATGCCTTCATTTCACTCCTGCCTTTGGGAAGAAGGTATAGGAGCCTGAAAACGATAACATCCAGGTTCAGGAGTAGCTACTTCCCTACAACCATCAGACATTACAACCTCCAAATAGGCTCCAAACTTTCTAGACTTGGGGACATTATTTTTGACTTTGCACTATTATTGCCTATTTATTTGTTTTGTTTTATCATATATACTGAATATAGTTGTTTATCATGGGTTTTACAGAATACTATATTTGCATATCTGTTGTGCTGCTGCAAGTAAGTTTGAGTTCAGTTATCGTAATAGTGAAAGTTTTTGTTGCGTACTAACCAGTCAGTGGAAAGACAATACATGATTACAATCGAGCCATCCACAGTGTGCAGAGAATTAGAAGAGTGGAACAATTATAATGATGTGATTGCAGATCCAATCCTGTGGCTAGCAAACAAAGATTCACCTGGGTTGGGCATCATCTTGAATTTTAATCAAATAAGAATTTCATTGTTCTGTTTCGGAACATATGACAATAAAACCCCCTTGAATCTCTTTGAGTAAATTAAATCATGTTGGGTCCATTGCAAATATTTGAAAGCATCTCTAGTCTATAGCACAGCACTAAAAAGGTTTGTTGCTGAATACTTTGAATTGTCAGAGGTGGACATTCATTTTGCCTTCCATTCAGTAAAGGATTAGGAGCAGACCTGTTATCAATTTGTTACCCTTGAAGACAACTTACTACAAACATTTTCATAGAAACATAGAAAATAGGTGCAGGAGGAGGCCATTCGGCCCTTCGAGCCAGCACCGGCATTCATTGTGATCATGGCTGATCGTCCCCAATCAATAACCCGCGCCTGCCTTCTCCCCATATCCCTTGATTTAGGAATGTTACAAAACTTACCTTCAGCGGCACTGCAGTTCTGCCACTGCCCGTGTGCGCGACTTTGGCGCCTTTGAGAGGGGGGCGGCTTTAAAAAGCCGTTTACTCCAGACCATTCAAATCGATTAATCTCAGGGGATTTAGTTGCTGAAGAGAAATCGCTCCGACATTTGTTTTATGGAGGTATTTTTAAACTGCGCTGAATAATTTAATTGCTAGAGTGAATTAAAAATCATCTTCTAAAGCCGTGAACACCGACAACGGGACGGATCTTACGTGGGGGACAAAAGAAGGTACACGGTTTATTTTTACATAAAAACGTGCTTCTTAGGAAGCCTTTAATCAATATTTCATGTTGCGAAAAGGTGACTTAAAAAATATATACGAACCGGCAGTATTTGTCCTGCCGACTGGGGGTCAAATTCACCGCAAACCGCAACGTTCCAATCCATCACGTTCCACAAAAACCCATTCGCAAGTTGATTTAAATGGCCATTAATTTACGGGAATTAAACACTAAATTCCTTTAATTTGGGCTATAAATTCATGACAATGAGATTTAAAAATCATGTTATATTGTGAATTCTTGTGTGAATGTTATTTGGACACTTAGGCTTTTTAAAAATGTTAACCTTTTATTAAGAAATGGATAGATGTTTATATCTAGTAATTGAATTTTGTAATTAGCTACAATTAGGTAACTAATTATGTTTATATTATATTATATTATATTACCTAATTATAGGTAATTATATGTTTTAATTTCAGGTCATCCAAGTAAGATTGTTTCATATTTGTTTCAGAATGCTTCAATCTATAATAACTGAAAATTTCATTCAGTTCTCTTAATTTTTAAGAAAGTTATGGGCTGTTTACTGTCCTTGATCACAGCTTTTGTGTTAACCATATAACCATATAACAATTACAGCACGGAAACAGGCCCTCTCGGCCCTTCCAGTCCGTGCTGACCATTTGTTTCCCCCTAGTCCCATCTACCTGCTCCATTCCCTCCATACCCCTCCATTCCCTTCACGTCCATATACCTATCCACTAAAGTCAATGGAAAAGCAATAGGGAACAAGATGTTAATTTCTGAGTATGAAAATGGCCATAACATTTTTAATACTGAAGATATGAAAGTGAATTAAGTGTCAAATTAAATTTCTTTTTATGCTTTATTTGATGGGGTAAATTGCAGACTTGATTTTTTAAGTCTCAAAATTTTGTAACTTTGCTACTTGATTCCACTAGCCAGAGCTCTATCCAACCCTCTCTTAAATCCACCCAGTGATTTGGCCTCCACTGCCCTCTGTGGCAGGGAATTCCACAAATTCACAACTCTCTGGGTGAAAATGTTTTTTCTCACCTCAGTCTTAAATGGCCTCCCCTTTATTCTAAGACTGTGGCCCCTGGTTCTGGACTCGCCCAACATTGGGAACATTTTTCTTGCATCTAGCTTGTCCAGTCCTTTTATAATTTTATGTTTCTACAAGATCCCCCCCTCATCCTTCTAAACTCCAGTGAATACAAGCATAGTATTTTTAATCTTTGTTCATATGACAGTCCCGCCATCATAAGACGGGATTGTCATATGACAGGGATCAATCTCATTAACCTATGCTGCACTGCCTCAATCACAAAATTTCCCCGTGCTAAAAGTGAAAATTGACCCCAATCTACAAATAGGGTTCAATTGATGGCTGCAGATGCGAGTTGCAGTATTTTCTCTCAGAATCTCTGAAGTAAGATTCAGAATGCTTGGAAAGAAAGAATTTCAGCAATAAACAATAGTCAAAGTGAAAAATACTTTGGAAACATGTTAATGTTTTTAAAGCCTGGTATTGGTGTGCTATTGGCTTGGCTCATTTTCATATTTCAGCTTTAAGCCTCTTGCATTCTATTATGTCCAACCGTTTTCAGCTTTTTAATTGTATCTTTAATTTGTTGGGATAAGCTTCCCTGAAGTCTTCCTAATTACTGCTGCAACAGAAATTCAATTAAACAAAATTGGGAGGACAGCTGTTTCCATTGTAGTGCACAAATTGGACGAGGTGGACCCTAATGAGAGTCAGCATTGCAAAGGCAGATCAGGTGATACACACATTGTAGTTCCTAACCAAGGACCCTTGAATTATGACCAGTTCAGTCTGAGTATGTTGAAAGAAACTTAACTTTGTTGCTTCTCCTTCCATTGCTGTGATGACTGACTGTGCCATTGAGCTTGCAACAAGATTTTGCTGATGCCAGATGTTAGTCTGTGGTTTATTTATTTGTAAAGTAAATAGATTCACATTTGCCAAGGTAACACTTGTCACTATCGCAGTGGAAGCTAATGTTATTGTCAGGTAAGGCTTTTTAAGAATGCACACCAATTTTGGTGGAGCGTGGATCAATCTGACCATGTGTCAATAAAATCTATACATGAAAAAAAATAAAAAGCCATTCCATAAATGTTTGGTGTATTGCAGGTCACAGGTATAAGCTGCTATTAGTGGTGGCTTGTCAGTTGAGGCAAGCAAAGCATTGTGTGGAGTCAAAGTTTAAAAATAAAAGTTGTATTATCATTGTTGCTAATGTTATGGAAAATCTTATCGCTGAACAAATGCACACATTATTATCCACAAAAATGTTGACGAGGTGCAGGGCAATCTCAATAGCAGCACTGAATCTAACAAATTAAAATCCGTGTCTTCAAAAGAATGCTGAATGTTACACTCTTTGAACCCATTCCTGAATTAATTGATTTTTTAAATGTAGTGAACCACAATAAATTATTTAAGAATGTCTTGAACATAAGCACTTCTGCAAATTATTCTGTTGAGAATAGGGCCATTTATCTGAATTTTGCCACTGAAATCGTCAGGCGAGAGAATAAAAATAATGGTTGGCTGTTGATACATTGAACCCAAACAAATTGTTCATTTGCTGCCAGAACTTAAATTATAGCCCCCTATTTAAGAATTTGGCTTGGTTCCTGCAAGATTTACAAATACTGCTTTTCCATTTAAAGTTTTGCCAGAGTAAATATGTACTCAAGTTCTTTGCACTCTCACCAAAATAAAAGATTCTATTGAAGCAAATACCATTTAGGTGAAGGCTGAATGCCAAGTAACCATGTAAGCTGCACCTCTCAACTATTTCTGTCAAATGACAGACGACTTTTTTTTGTTTTTTTAACTGGATGATCTGATTTATTTGAAATACAATAAAGGTGGGGAGCATCAATGAAAATGCTCTCTTAACTATAATTTGAAAATGTTTGCCATTTCAGCACTGTTTCACTAGGGTACAGGCCCTATTTCAGTGGAAGCGAACATATTGACAATCAAGTTAAAGGCTGTCATGAAAATGATTTCTATGGGAAGAGGAAAGCCTTACACGGGCATAGCTTTAAAGGAGATGTGCGGGGGAAGTTTTTTACACAGGATGGTGATTGTCTGGAACGCACCGCCAGCGGTAGCGGTGGTCAGATACAAAATAGTACCATTTAAGAGACATACAGTAGATAGGCACATGGATATGCATGCAATGGAGGGATATAGATTCAATAGATGAGATTAGTTTATCATTTGTAGCTGGCCCTGATTGGTCCTGGTCTTTATCACCTCCAGCTCTTCAGCCCCCACCCACTAATTTCAGCCTGGAAAAATAATTAGAATCATAATAAACAGAATAATCATAATCTTACTTTATTAGCCAAGTATGTTTTTACAACACATGAGGAATTTGATTTGCCATACAGTCATGCCAATAAAAAGCAAAATAACACACAAAATGCATTTTAACATAAACATCCACCGCAGTGACTCCTCCACATTCCTCACTGTGATGGAAGGTGAAAAAAGTTCAATCTCTCCCTTCTTTGTCCTCCGTCGGTCGGGGGCCTCTAACCTTCAGTTGACGGGATGATCTTACTCCTGTAGCCAGCGTTGGGCCTCCTTCGTTGGAGCGATCAAACTCCTGCAAGGGGGTGGGGGGAATCTCAGCTCCCCCGTGCCGGGCGATCAACCCCGGGTCGGGGCTAGTTGAACATCGTGTGGCTTTTGGAGCTTCCTGACATTCGTCTCAACCCAAGACTGCGAGCTCCTTGATGTTAAAGTCTGCAGAACGCGGTTGGAGCGTCAAACCAAGGCAAGGAATCAGCTCTGATTGTAAGTCCTCGGCCCGCAATGGGGCTCAAAGTCAGTCCCGAGCAATGCCTCCAGCTGCATGATGTTAGGCCGCAGAGCGAACGGAGATACGATCCAGAAAACAATCTAATCTCCGGCAAGGTAAGAGATTGAAAAAAGTTTTCCCCGACCCCCTGTACTCTGTGAATGCTTAACAAAATCCAATAAAGCCTCTCTGCGGATGTCACTTAGAACATAGAACAGTGCAGTGCAAGAAAGGCTCTTCAGCCCACAATGTCTGTACCGAGCATGATGCCATGACCAACACTTATCTGTTTATATCAACGGGTCGATGGTTAAAAGGGTCAAGAGCTTCAAATTCCTGGGCGTGCACATCTCTGAAGATCTTTCCTGGTCCGAGAACACAGATGCAATTATTAAGAAAGCTCATCAGCGCCTCTACTTCCTGAGAAGATTACGGAGAGTCGGTCTGTCAAGGAGGACTCTCTCAAACTTCTACAGGTGCATAGTAAAGAGCTTGCTGACGGGTTGCATCGTGGCTTGGTTCGGCAACTTGAGCGCCCTGGAGAGGAAAAGACTACAAAAAGTAGTAAACACTGTTCAGTCCATCATCGGCTCTGACCTTCCTTCCATCGAGGGGATCTATCACAGTCGCTGCCTCAAAAAGGCTGGCAGCATCATCAAGGACCCACACCATCCTGGCCACACACTCATCTCCCTGCTACCTTTGGGTAGAAGGTACAGGAGCCTGAGGACTGCAACGACCAGGTTCAGAAATAGCTACTTCCCCACAGCCATCAGGCTATTAAACTTGGCTCGGACAAAACTCTGAACATTAATACCCCTCTATCTGTTATTTGCACTTTATCAATTTATTCATTCATGTGTGTATTTACGTATATAATGGTATATGGACACAGTGATCTCTTTTGTAGTCAATGCCTACTATGTTCTGTTGTGCTAAGCAAAGAAAGAAGAATTTCATTGTCCTGTCAGGGACACATGACAATAAACTCTTTTGACTTTTGACTTTGACTTATCTGCCAGCACATAATCCATATTCCTCCATTCCTTGCATATCCAAAAAGTATTTTAAATGTCACTAATGTATCTGCTTTAACCATCACTCCAGAGTTACAGAGTTCAGGGTATTTCTTAGCTCAAATGAAATGGATATTTGGAATGTACTCTATGTGAGGCATTCCCAGAATATAATGGCATTAACAGCACAACTGTAGAGAGCAACAAGAAGGTAGGCAAAGGGCACGTCATCTAATTTCTCCAAGATTTGCACCAATTATTTAATTAATCAACAAGAACAAATGAAAGACTTGGAAATGCTTCCTGAAATACACCACAACAAAAACGCTGATGTCGTGAACTTTTAATATTTATCAAGATTAAGTCTTGTGATGAAATTAAATGGCTGGCCCTTTATCTACACCTTTCCAATATCTGGCATTCTCATTTCAAGCATAGGATCAGTTATAAATTGTTACATGACGCTATATTTAAGAGGGAGTTAGATGTGGCCCTTGTGGCTAAAGGGATCAGGGGGTATGGATACTGATACAGGATACTGAGTTGGATGATCAGCCATGATCATATTGAATGGCGGTGCAGGCTCGAAGGGCCGAATGGCCCACTCCTGCACCTATTTTCTATGTTTCTATGTTTCTATGTAATTTAATTTAGAACATTCAAAATATTGATCTGGGAATATCTGAACTCGGGAATGAGTTGTTGAATCTCCCTTGCAGAACCACTGTCACTGGTTTTCACCAGTAAATCTGGGCTTCTAGGACTTTCAATGAGAGTTGGTAAATGGTTTAATTTAGTTTTCATTTTGAAGAAGATTTTTTGCCAAATTTTCAAATAACCGCAGACATTACAACCAAACAGATGTCCAAACAAAAGCAGGAGAGGAATTTTCTCACAGATATAATGGGAATAATATATCAGATAATCTTAAAGTAATAATACTGTAAGATTATCCAATATACTATTCCCATTTTGTATGTACCTAGGTTTAGCCTGTCCTGGTCTAATTGTCTGAAAAGTATTAAAGGATACCCCAGGGCATGCTTTTCAGCTCCTTCAATCCATTTGCTATGCTTAGAAAACTGCGCGTTTTACTAATCCTGTCACCAATTCCACAGTGCCCAAAGTCCAAATACCTGTAGTTGAAAATGGGGATTAAGCACCAAAATTAAACATCTGTTGCCTCAGAAAGCTGCGGAATGAACTGCTAATACACTTCAGATGTGTATTTCTGGAATTTGAACTTTTCAGCAATGGATTTAAATGACTTATTCAGGCCTCGGGCAGTTTTGATTTAGGATCTCGGGACAAATTCAGCAACTGTGAAAGGAGGCAATAGTTCTCAGTTTGAGCACAGTTAACCATGAGTACAGAAAATGAGTTTCAAAACCAAATTGAAAAAAAAGGAATGCCTCTGGACTTATGTGGAGGATATCTGAAATTTGAAAAACGTCCCAGGATCATCCAAATTATAATATAGAACCCATATTGTCAATATTCTTTCAGACTGTATATTGCAGAAGGGCAAATTCATGTTGGAAGATGCAAATCACATCAGGGCATCTGGGGGTAGTAATATCAATATTGTAAGTAGTTGGCTTGCACTTTGGTTTATGCACTATCGTGGTCTAGTTTACTCAGAACAACTGATCATCAATTGTATATTTATGTTTGTTGACGTTGTGTCTAGTGTGCCCGTGAAGCTGCAGAGTATGAATATCATGGTACCGGTTCACATCCGGTGCATTTAACAAATAAACACATTGGATCTTGATGTTTATCCTGGAATTGATTAAAATGGTCTGATTCATAATTGAGAATTATTAGGTAAATTAATTAAGAGGGAATTTTGGTTTAGAGTGCAACATGTTTATGAGCTCTGTTTTTAAGAGTTAAGTGCTAATGTTCTAGTTGTTTTATGTGCTCTTGATAATGTTGGTGTTTTTAGCTCAGTATTTTAGTACATGTTTACATGAGGTTGGGCTAAGTTGTGTCAAAGATCAATTAACTCTGCTGTTGTTTGCCGGACTCTCCGACTGAATTCAGCATCAATATGCTTCAGTCAACCAGCTGTCAATAAGCTTTAATAGCAAACAAATAGAGACATCATCAATCTCTCACAATTGTTGAACTGGCTGAAGACATAGGAACATGGACACATATCGAGCGCGAAAGACCATGCAGTGCAAGTCGAGAGTCATATGACAAACATTTATTGTCTTATTATTGTCATATGTCTTCAAACAGAAGAATTACACACTTGTAGCAGCACAACAGATATGTAGGCATTATACTCTGTAACCGCCGTAATTAAATGACACAAGTAGCTCAGTGCATTATATATACTGTGCTAGCTCGCTCACTCACAACAAGCAAACAATAATAGTGCAAAGACAACAATAATGCCCCCAAGTCTATGTAGTTCAGAGCGTATTTGGAGGTTATAATGTTTAATAGCTTGATGGTTGTAGGGAAGAAGCTGCTCCTGAACCTGGACATTACAGTTTTCAGGCTCCTAAATCTTCCATCTGTCCAGTCTCAAGTCATTGGGCTGCATTGTGCTCATTCTGACCTGCGGCTCACACCCATTCCCTGAGCATCTATCCTGGAGTTAAAGCGACCTATAAATATCTCCACAAATATCTGTTTGATTCATCCTAATATTTATTTCCAAAATGAACTGTTTCCTCTCTTAGAGGTCTTTTTCACACATTCATCAGCCGTGTCAGAAATAATTTATTGAAATGTTTTGATGAAAAATCATCAAACTGGAATGAACATGTTATTGTTAGATTAAGATCTTTTTGTACTCTGTACAGTAAATAATATTTTTGAAACCAGAGCCTTTCAAGATACTATAAGAGAATAGTTGAGCAAATGCAATAACAATGACAACATTAATTTATATCCGTATTATGGTTTTAATATAATAAAACATGACTAGTTCATGGGACTGTTATTAAAAAATGACAATGGACTCTTCCAAAGCAGAAAATTGACATTGAGTTACAGTGGGAAATTGAGGGGGAAATGAAGACGACTTCAGAATGGGAGCTCCAGATCTTTAAGTATAAACACCAGTGAAACCATGATTAAAAATGAAAAGTGCTGGAGTAACTGTCTCAGCGGGTCAGGCAGCATCTCAGGAGAACACGGATAGGTAACGTTTCAGGTTGGGACCTTCCTTCAGACTCCAGCATCTACGGTTCCTTGTGTCTGCATGGCACGATTAAACTTGCGGATCCACTGGAGGCATTTTGCAGACCACTGATATCTTGGAGGCTTGCAAAAACCGAGGAAAGTACAGTGATCAGGAGAAGCAACGGGGTGGAAGGAGTAGAAAGTAAGCATTGAAAAAAAATCAGTATTTTGTTCATCCTTGAGCAGATGAGTACTGGCATAGAATATTGGCAGCTGAATTTCAGATGGTCTCAAGGGTATAAAATATGGCAGTTGAGAATATGGCAACCAGCAAATTGAAATGGGCAAGTCTAGCATATAGAGTTTTGGTTTCCTTACTGAAGAAAAGGGTAGAATTGCCAAAAGTGTAGTTTAGAGGTACAGGGAGGAAACGGGCCCTTTGGCCCACCACGTTCGCACCGATCAGCGATTCCAGCACATTAGCACTATCCTACACACACTAGGGACAATTCACATATATACCAAGCCAATTAACCTATAATCCTGTCTGTCTTTGGAGTGTGGCAGGAAACCGAAGACCTCGGTGAAAACATACATGGTCACAGGGAGAACATTCAAACTCCGTACTGACAGCACCCATAGTCGGGATCGAACCCGGCACCAACTCTATCGCTGTGCCGCCCTGGAGCAAGTGAATGGAGCATAGGTTCAATGGACAGATTCCAGGGATGGTGGTTTTGTCATATGGAGAGTCATTGAGTAAACAGGGGCATTATTCCTTGAGGTTTAAAAGAATGAGAAGAACTTTCATTACATTTACAATTGTTTTCAGAGCTCGACTGGGTGGGTGTTTCCCTTGGCTGAAGATTGTAGCACCAGGGTCACAGTCTCAGGTTAAGGGGCATTAAAGGAAGGACATTTTGATAATGTTAAATTACAAATTGGATGGCATTCGACAAGGTCCCACACAACAGATTGGTATACAAACTTAAAGCACACGGTATTGGTGGTTCAGTATTGATGTGGATAGAGAACTGGCTGGCAGACAGGAAGCAAAGAGTAGGAGTGAACAGGTCCTTTTCAGGATGGCAGACAGTGACTAGTGGGGTGCCGCAAGGCTCAGTGCTGGGACCCCAGCTATTTACAATTTACTTTAATGATTTGGACGAGGAAATTAAATGCAACATCTCGAAGTTTGCGGATGACACGAAGCTGGGCGGCAGTGTTAGCTGTGAGGAGGATGCTAGGAGGCTGCAGGATGACTTGGATAGACTGGGTGAGTGGGCAAATGCATGGCAGATGCAGTATAATGTGGATAAATGTGAGATCCACTTTGGTGGCAAAAACAGGAAGGTAGACTATTATTTGAATGGTGACCGATTAGGAAAAGGGGAGATGCAGCGAGACCTGGGTGTCATGGTACACCAGTCATTGAAAGTAGGCATGCAGGTGCAGCAGGCTGTGAAGAAAGCGAATGGTATTTGGCATTCATAGCAAAAGGATTTGAGTACAAGAGCAGGGAGGTTCTACTGCAGTTGTACAGGGTCTTGGTGAGGCCACACCTGGAGTATTGCATACAGTTTTGGTCTCCTAATCTGAGGAAAGACATTCTTGCCATAGAGGGAGTACAGAGAAGGTTCACCAGACTGATTCCTGGGATGGCACGACTTCCATATGAAGAAAGACTGGATAGACTTGGCTTGTACTCGCTGGAATTTAGAAGATTGAGGGGTGATCTCATAGAGACTTACAAAATTCTTAAGGGGTTGGACAGGCTAGATTGCAGGAAGATTGTTCCCAATGTTGGGGAAGTCCAGGACAAGGGGTCACAGTTTAAGGATAAGGGGGAAGTCCTTTAGGACCGAGATGAGAAAATCGTTTTTCACACAGAGAGTGGTGAATCTGTGGAATTCTCTGCCACAGAAGGTAGTTGAGGCCAGTTTGTTGGCCATATTTAAGAGGGAGTTGGATGTGGCCCTTGTGGCTGAAGGGATCAGGGGGTATGGAGAGAAGGCAGGTACAGGTTACTGAGTTGGATGATCAGCCATGATCATATTGAATGGCGGTGCAGGCTCGAAGGGCCGAATGGCCTGCTCCTGCACCTAATTTCTATGTTTCTATGTTTCTATGACACTGAGAACAAATCCAAACACAGGATGCAAAATTAATCTTTATTTCGTCCCATGTTCTGCCAATTTTCCCACCTATACATAAGATGTTACAGGGAAAATTATTCAATACGTGTGAAATCAAACATCACAAAGAAAACCAGTTATCAATCAGGGCATCTCACTGGATACTGACCATGTTTGCAGCTGACATGCACATAGAACATAGAACAGTACAACACAGGAACAGGCCATTTGGCCCACAATGTCTGTGGTCCATAATCTCATCTGCCCATATGCCTTCATTTCCAGCAGGATATTGCATTGTGATGAAAGCATAACCAGGAATCATTTGTTAAAACTTATTCTTGGTTCTGAAGGTCAGTTGTTGAATCCTTATTGCATTCCAGCTGATATGAGTTTGATTAGCAAACTTCTCCATGAGAAGGGGGACCATACAGAGACTAACTAGTTGACCTAGCAGTGATGTTTTGGTTTTTGTAGGCCGTTCTTTCTTTACACGGCAAGCTTGCAATTCCTTATCAATAGTCGGCCGGTGAACAAACGTTTATGTCAAGTAGCAGCAGGATTTATTATTTGTGAAGAAAATTTCTGCATTGCTATCTAGTACAAACGTATTTAAAATTTCAGAAAGAAGTTTGACTCCAATAAAGTTTGATTTACTGTAAGTGGGACTTTAAGTAGAACTTGTTCTGGTTCACAGTTAAATAGTTCTCCCAGCAGTTTAAGAACAATCTCCTTTTGGAGGATCACCCTGAACAAGTCTTGATTGTGCTCACCACTGTCTGCAAATTCTGGACACGTTCCATTCCAGAGTCAGCTTGGTACTAGCTTGAGATTTGGTCTTTGAAAAGTCAGGTGATTCGACAAGGAAATGTTTGAGAAGTGCGGCACGGTGGCGCAGCGGTCGAGTCGCTGCCTTATAGCGTCAGAAACCCGGGTTCGGTCCTGACTACTGGTGCTGTCTGTCTGGAGTTTGTAATTTTTCCCCGTGACCAACGTGACTTTTTATGGATTCTCCGGTTTCCTCCCACACTCCAAAGATGCGCAGGTTTGTAGGTTAATTGGTTTCGATAAATATTGTAATTTGTCTCTAGTATGTAGGATAGTACTTGTGTATGGGGATCGCTGGTCGGTGCGGACTCGGTGGGCCGAAGGGCCTGTTTCTGCGCTGTATCTCTAAACTAAACTAAAAATGGGAATCCCTTCATGTTATTGTTCAGGGCAGCCAATTTCCGGTTTAAACCTGGGTTCTCCTGTTTATTATAGGACTGCTGGCAACCCTCGGTAAGACACACATGGAGCTGCTAATTACTTGTAAGCAGCAGAATGCCTCATCTCGGGCAGCAAACTTTTAGAATTCAGAATTGAAACATATTTATCCTCACTTGATGTTAGTATAGTATTTGCACATAATTTAGCAAGAACTAATACTTAACGGAAAAATAATGTCCTGCCATTATAGCAAAAATTAGTAATTGTATCAGATAGAAATCCTCCCTCCTTCAAACCAGCTTGACTAATAAATTGGACTATTAATCTTTCGACAGTGGGGAGGCTACATGTGAACTTGCTAACCTCCCCAGCTGTGTTGGCAAACAAAAATTTGATTTGGACAAGCTATGGGATATCACTCTAAGTCAACAAATTATGCTGTCTGGGTTATTCTTTGCCTTGGATTAAGCTGCTGATATGTGTCTTGTGCCTGTGTCACAAACCTTCATGGGTAAATCATAGTGATGCACGCAACGTTGCTTTTTTATCTTTAGTTATAGCGATATTTTCATAGCCTTTAGTTACAGGGATAGTTTAATAGTCAGGTGAATTTTATCCTTTTGGAAAAGATGTTTTATGATTATGACTTTAGAAGTTACTGTCAGCAATAATAGTAGGCGGACAATGAATGTGCTTCTTCTGGTAGGTTGCTACTCTGATACTATTAATCTGATTCTTAAATGGATGTCTTAAGCACTTGTCCATGTTCATGACTTCTGGGCTTTGGCCGTTTCTGTTCAAACAGATGTTGGACAAAGACGTTTTAACCACTTGAAGCCACTCAAACAAAAGTATCAAACTATTAAAATAGACATTCCACTGCATAATCCCCAATTATTTGCTCTAATTATCAGAATTTGGTTATATTATTCAGGGAGAGAGTTGGTGCAGCTTGAAGCTCTTTCTGTAACAAAAAAAAAATCCACTACTAAGCAAAAGCAACTTATGTTTTACTTTCCCAAATGTTCAGCAAAAGTGCAGTAAAGGTGCAAGTCTTAGGTTTTTCTGTGTTGGACTCTGCATAGAGGATCGATTGACTTCTATCTTTCATAGTCATTGAGTCATATCATGAAAACAGGCCCTTCAGCCCATTTTGTCCATGCCAAACAAGTTTAAATAATGGGCTAGTATTAGCTGTCTAAATGTTTTGTAAAACTCATAATTATATCTGGTTTTTTAGCTTCCAGTAGAAGTACATTCCAGATATGGAGGACTGTCTGAGGTTGTTCCTGAGAGGACCGTCTCAAACCTCACCCCTCTCCCCTTCAGCCTATGCCCTCTAGTTTTAGAATACACTATCCTGGAAAAAGGACATTCAGATAATCCTCATTATCTAGTACACCTCAATGTCACCTCTCGGTCTCCTATGCACTAAAGGAAAAAATTGTAACCTATTCATCTTCTCCCTGTATAACAATAAACTAAAAGTACTCATCATCTAAAGATTTTTTGCTGATTTAATAAGCAATTCTAATAATGGTGACGAGGCATGTTTTTCAGTCATTGCCATATTGGTGAAGGATGGGAATTACAGTATGTAGCTTCAAAGGGGTAGTGAGTGAGTGGACAAATATATGATAAATGGAATATCATATGGAAATATATAATAAGGTCATCCACTTCGGTGCCTACAACAGAAAAGCATTGGTTAAATGGTGAGAGATTAGGCGATGTTGATAGGTGTGCTTAAGCATCAAGTCACTGAAGCCCAACATGTGCTTCTGATAGAGACACAAGAGACTGCTAATGCTGGAATCCTGAACAAAACGCAAAGTGCTGGAGGAACTTGACAGGTAAGGCAGCATCTGGGATGAGAATAGCCAAGTGACTTTTGGGTTGGGATCCATGTCAGAGGAAGAATCCCGACTCAAAATTTCCCTGTCCATTCCCTCCCCGGATGCTGCCTGACCCCGAGTTCCTCTAGCACTCTGTATTTTGCATGTAGTTCTGATAAACTGTCAGGATGTTAGCCTCTTATGATTACAGGAGTAAAAACGTGCAGTACAGGACTTGGTGGGACTACACCTGTTGGATTTAGCACTGTTTTGATATTTTTATCTAAGAATGGATGTGCTTTCCACAGAGGGAGTGCAATAGTTTAAGTTAGACACAAAGTACTGGAGTAATTCAGCGAGTCAGGCAGCATCTCTGGAGAAAAAGGATTGGTGAAGTTTTTTCAGGACCTTTTAGACTGAAAGTGGGGGTGGGAGGTGAATAGCTGGAAGTGAGAAAAGGCCGGGGCCAGCCACAAATCATGTCAGGCCGGGTGTTGCCTAGTAGGCCCATTGTTGGCTAGGGAAGATATGATCTCAAGAGAAACAATGTGGAGAACTGATGGTTTGGTTTTGGTTTGGTATTGTCATGTGTACGGAGTTACAGTGAAAAACGTTTGTTTGCATGCCATCACGTCAAAGAAAACACTATACATAATTACAATCAAGCCTTCCACAGTGCACAGATAAAGGATAAATGGGATACCTGACTAGGCAGCACAGTTTGAGAATAGTTGACAGACTGTTTCAGATGAAAAGATTCTTCATTCAGGGATGGGGAACATTTGGAATTCTCTACCCTAGTGGCCCTCTGTAATGACTGGGCTTTGAATTCATTGTTTTCATCCAAAGTAGTGATCGTTAGCCTTCTGGGCATGAAGAGAGACAAACAATATGGGTATTTTATATGTAAAATGTGTAAGACGGAACTGCAGATGCTGGTTTACACCAAAGATGGACACAAAAAGCTGGAGTAACTCAGCGGGACAGGCAGCATCTCCGGAGAAGGAATGGGTGACGTTTCGGGTCTGAAGAAGGGTCTCGACCCAAAACGTCACCCATTCCTTATCTCCAGAGATGCTGCCTGTCCCGCTGAGTTACTCCAGCTTTTTGTGTCTATCTTGGGTATTTTATATGGGGAAAATAGCGCTGAGGTAAAAGATCAGACATGATCTTAAATGGCAAGAGTGTTTAATTGTCATATGTACCAAAAATGGAACAATGAAACTTATTTGCAGCTGCTAACAGGCTTATAAACACCATGCACATAGACACGATATTCAGAGATACAGATTGGAAATAGGCCCTTCGGCCCACCAAGTCCACGCTGACCAGCGATCCTCGTGCAGTAGCACTATCCTGCACACTACGGATGATTTACAATTTTTACCAAAGCAAATTAACCCACAAACCTGTGCATCTTTGGAGTGTAGGAGGAAACTGGAGCACCCTTGGAAAACTCGCAGGGAGAACCTACAAACTCTGTCCAGACAGCACCTGTAGTCAGGATTGATCCACAGTCTCGCATGCTGTAAGGCAGCAACTCTACCACTGCACCACCATGCAAATAAACACAAAATCAATCAAGGAATAACCCCAATACTAGTGCAAAAAGACCTTGGTAAACAAAGACAGTGCATAGTACGAAGGGCCGAGTGGCCTACTCCTGCTTCTATTTCATATGTTCTCATCTCCTTGCATTCAAGACAAACTGACCCGGCAAGATTCCTTTCTGAAAGTACTTAAGTCATGCAGCTGGGTTTTTTTGACAGTCTGATAGCCTCACGATTACTTTTGCTGACACCAGATTTTATTTGAATTTCCAAATTCCTAAAATGTCATGGTAGGATATTAGCACACATTTTGTGGATTCTTGGTCCAGACTAGTGGCGGCTGGTGGTTTAAAATGCTGGTGGGGCAGGAAACTATTGTAAACAAATCCAGACCCGCTGATAGTGCTCTGTCACTAACAAATCCCTTCCAATTGCATCCAAAGAAAGAAAACCTGTGACTCTTGCGTTCTTGGACTGTAAAGCAGAGAGCTGAAATTAATGCTCCCCTGCTGCCCAGCAAAGGCTCCAGACGCATGTGCAAGCATCTGTTTGTAACCTATGGTGCAGGCATGGGAAAGGGGCAGCACCTGAAGTCATTGGATCCACTCTGACTACTGACCGGCTCATACTAGCTTCCAGTATCATGTTGGCACTCTAGTTTAGATGTGTTCTCACAACCAGGTAGCAGATAAATGTTAATTTATGCCACAGTAATACTGTTATTTTAGTTCTGTGTAGTTGTCTCTAATATGTGCTGGGGCTCGCAGCCGGAAGCCATTGTTTGCCAAAATCAAGTCAGTGAGTGAATTTAACACCAAGTTAAATGCTGTATCTTTAATCATCGTTTCGTTGCTCAGAGTTGGACTCGTTACTTTCTTCTTGTGCAGCCCTCGCCAGTTGGCCCTGAATGATGAGAAACCATTGGTTCAGACTTCTGGTTGACAAAAAAAAAACAATTTCAAAGCCATCACAGAACTGTATCCTTAATTACATTAAACTGTACAATGCAGAGACCTGCAAATTCATATTTGCTGGATGCACATCAGTAGAGCAGTTTTATTTTGTTGATTTAGTGCTGTTCACACAACATACCCAAATGCTTCTAATTTCAACAGGGACTGTGACATGGCAGCTGACTTGCACAGGATATACCCACCAGGAGGAAGTTGCTGACAGTCTGCAATAAAAGTTTAAAATGTTTCAAACACTCAACAGGACGGACGGCGCCTGTGGTGAAATAACCAGGTCAAGGAACTTTCAACAAAACTGGTAACTTTTCTTAGACCTGAAACATTAGCCCTGTTTCTCTTTCCACAGTTGCTGGGTGTCTCCAGTATTTTCTGATTTTATTTAAGTCAGCAATCAATAATTTTCTAAGTTCCAGAGAAGCAGGAGTGATGGGCAGCATCTGTGATGGGGTAGACGCCACAAGAGACTGAATGTCATGAGTGGTGGTGATGGTGTCAGCCAGGGTGATGAAGGTTTGTTGATCCCAGCGAATCTCTTGGGAGGAGATGAAAAGGAATTAAACAAATGCAGCAGAAAATAAAATAAAGAATGCAACATTTGTCCTTTTTACCAATCCCCTTCTCTCTAGCAAGGTACTCAAGCAGTCCAAAGATAGACACAAAAAGCTGGAGTATCCCAATGGGTCAGGCAGCATCTCCGGAGGAAAGGAATGGGTGACGTTTCGGCTCAAGACCCTTCTTCAGAGTCTGAAGAAGGCTCTCGACCAGAAACGTCACCTATTCCTTTTTTCCAGAGATGCTGCCTGACCCGCTGAGTTAATCCAGCTTTTTGTGTCTATCTTCAGTTTAAACCAGTATCTGCAGTTCCTTCCTACATATTCAAACAGTGCATTCAGGTAAAGTGGTAATTCACTAGTGCCTTTTCCATCGTATTGAATGTGATGTTTAAGCGCCGTTCTTGTCCACTGTTTGAGGGTCCTTTTTGCAGAATACCTTAATTCAGTGTGCAAGGATGATCCAGTCACCTGTCACTTTGATTTGGTACCTCCTCCCTTCATCTCCAACTTGGAATCGAAACGCTGTTTCTTCTTCCACTGATGCTACCTGACCCTGCTGAATGATTCTGGCATTTTTGGTTTTTATTTCAATCTAAAATTGTTAATGTGACTCTCTTTCTCTCTATTTGGTCCAGCATGGTGGGCTGCGCAAGAGGTTAAGGCACAAGTGAAAAGCATGAGTGTTCTTCAGACTGGAAGTCTTTAGTAAGTGGTGTACCGATGGGACCGATGCTGTGACCTTTGGTATATGTCATATATAAATTACTTCGATGAGAATATGGATGGTCTGATGACTAAGTTTACAGACAACACAAAAATGGTGTGGTTATGGATAACAAATAAAATTTGTGCACACACACAGCAGTGCATAACAACTAAAAAGTTGAGTGGAGCAGTGACGGAAGGAATTTAATGCAGATAAGTGTGAGGTAATGCATTTTAGCAGGTCAACCTCTGGTAGGACATATAGAATAAATGGCACGGACCTAAGGAGCATATGTACATAGAGGGATCTTGGGTTGCAAGTTGGTAGCTTGCTGAGAGATCGTGTCATAGGGTAACAAAGTAGATCCAACACTATTCCATGTAGTACACCACTCGTCGCAGGTCTCCAATCTTAGTAACGCCCCTCGACTACCCCCTCAAATTTTGTTCCACTGAGCCAATTTTGTAGCTGATAGGCTAGCTCACTCTTGATCTCAACTCCTGGGCAAGCCTACTATGTAGGACCTGTAGACTTCAGAGATACAGCGTGGAAATAGGCGCCTTCGGCCCACTGAGTCTGCGCTGACCAGTGTTCATCCCATGCACTAGCACTTGGTGAATGAATGGTTCCTTTATTTTCTGTTGTACGCCACTCTCTGGGACCTTCTGCCACCCACCACTCTGCTCCCTACTGTGCCCTGTTATTCAAGTGCTTGTCCAGTTCCTTCTGAAGTGCCGTATACGGCCAAACTTGTTCAACCTTTCCTCATGTGTTAATGTATTTATCCCGACCCAGCCTTGTGAGTATCTACACCGCTTCCAATGCAAGCACACCCTTCTTTAAATATTGTGGCCAAAATTGCACCTGGAAGGTGGGAGGGATATGAGTTGGTTTAGTCCCAGTACCACGTGGGCTGAGGAGTCCAAGGGCGACTGGCCTTGAGTGGTAAGTGAGTGTGCCAGCCTAGACACTGGGGGTATTCCCAGTAAGACTGTTATCCTAATTGCCAACAATGTAACAGAGGTTAACAAAAGCAATGAAACCCTCCAGGATCGAAAAACAGCCACCTTCTTGTGACAAGGGACAGTGCTTCCGCTTTGTTAGTTAATCCACAAATGCCTTGACCCATTTCGAGGAAAATAGAAATAAGGAACTGCAGATGCCAATTCATTAAAATAGGACACCAAATGGTGGAGTAACTCAGCGGGTCAGGTGGCATCACTGGAGAATATGGATAGGTGTTGTTTCAGATTGGTCCCTTCTTCAGATTCATTCAAACAATTTCAAAGACGTTGTAATATTACTGAATTCATTTAAACCCAGATAGAAACATAGAAACATAGAAATTAGGTGCAGGAGTAGGCCATTCAGCCCTTCGAGCCTGCACCGCCATTCAATATGATCATGGCTGATCATCCAACTCAGTATCCCGTACCTGCCTTCTCTCCATACCCTCTGATCCCCCTAGCCACAAGGGCCACATCCAACTCACTCTTAAATATAGCCAATGAACTGGCCTCAACTACCCTCTGTGGCAGAGAGTTCCAGAGACTCACCACTCTCTGTGTGAAAAAAGTCTTTCTCATCTCGGTCTTAAAGGATTTCCCCTTATCCTTAAGCTGTGACCCCTTGTCCTGGACTTCCCCAACATCAGGAACAATCTTCCTGCATCTAGCCTGTCCAACCCCTTAAGAATTTTGTAAGTTTCTATAAGATCCCCTCTCAATCTCCTAAATTCCAGAGAGTATAAACCGAGTCTATCCAGTCTTTTTTCATAAGACAGTCCTGACATCCCAGGAATCAGTCTGGTGAACCTTCTCTGCACTCCCTCTATGGCAATAATGTCCTTCCTCAGATTTGGAGACCAAAACTGTACGCAATACTCCAGGTGTGGTCTCACCAAGACCCTGTACAACTGAAGTAGAACCTCCCTGCTCCTGTACTCAAATCCTTTCTCAAAAATGTATTAAAAGTTACACATTTGGAACCCAGAATATTTAACCCAGAACATATTATTTGAACACATTACAAATGTAATTTATGAATTAAGAATAACCTTTTCAATAGGAAGGAAGGTACCTGAAGGGCATACCTGGATCAGGGGCCGCTCCAGTACATAGAGCATATGGACTGGACTCTGGACCTTTTGTAAATAGCACCAAAATATGGCAACATGCATGTGTGATCAATGGAAAAATAATGTTACTGTGCAGTGCTCACGTGACAATAAAACACCATGGATCCATTCTTATGTAAGATCATCAAATTATAAAATGGTTCAGCACCGTTGAAAGCTGTTGGACTCATCACATCTCTTTGGCAAAAGACTTGGAAAACTACTTAAAGATCTGCAGATCAACAACTATGCTTCTCTAATTGTTTTTTCTCTGGTGTAAATTTGTTATTTTGAATAGTATTTTAATTGAAATAGTAAAAGTCAAAATAAGAGCTATGTTCACCCAAGCATCAGTATCAGGACATTTTGCTTCTCACAGGAAGCAGTCAAACAGTTGAATCTCCAGAAAAAGTGGGAGAGGTAGAAGCTGGAGAAACATGGGGTGGTGCAGCAGTAGAGTTGCTGCCTTACAGCTCCAAAGGTTTGTTCCTGACCATGGGTGCTGTCAGTACAGAGTTTGCACCTTCTCCCTGTGAACATGTGGGTTTTCTCTGGGATCTCTGGATTCCTCCCACACTCCAAAGACGTACAGGTTTATAGGTTAATTGACTTGGTTAAATTGTCCCTAGTGTGTAGGATAGAACTAGTGTACGGGTGATCGCTGGTCAGCTCTAGCTCGGTGGCCCAAAGGGCCTGTTTGTGCGCTGTAACTCCAAAACCTAAATTAAAGCAGATACAACCAGAGACGACAATGAGGCAACAATGCAAGCTCTTTCAAACCTTTGTTGACCTGCACTGATTTTGTCTCCATGGTTTGAAACCTTTACAAGTATGTCTTACCCTCACTTTGTGCATTTGGGCTGCAGACAGTGCTGTGACCTTTTATTAATGCCATATTTTGTTTAATAATGATTCTATACAGTGCCTTGGTATGTTTTACTACATTGAAGACTGCACATAAGTGCCAGTTATTAAATATTAAGACGGTGAACCAGTCACCAGCTGTACCCTGGGGCGCTGCAGACATAAATAGCTCACTTATCCAAATTCTGAATCCGCTATGGAGTGCAAATCTACTTCTGATCTGTGCTCTTGGAGTCTGCTTACATATGGAGGAAAGACAGAGCAGAGCATAGTGATGTGGTCTGATGTCGTTGGATTGCCGAACATGTCTCGTGGCAAAAAAAGTTTAACGCAGCATTAAATAAAAATTGGATGCCTGCAGTGAGAAAGTTTGCAATGCAACAAATACTGTGTCTGCCATAATGCAAACTTTCTCCAAAGAGCAGTATGCATTTAGGCCTTCTTGAAAACTCTCCAGTAAGGCAACACTACGTCTTTGAGACTTGTTAAAAGCAGACCTATTAAGATCTTTGAGTTGCACAGGAAATGAGATAGAAAAATGGTATGTAGTGGACAAAATGGCTGGTTGTGGACGCTAATTGATGCATTTGGAACAGCAAACTAAACATGCACAAATAATTCCTAGCTGTCCAAACAGGAAGGGAAAGTCATATGCAGTGTCCAAATACAACAAGAATCTCACATTTTCTGTTTAGCAAGTGACTTTGGATGTATAAGGAACACAGTGGAAAAGAAGGAACTTTGCAAGATTGTGATCGTAAAAATTGATTGCTGTAATGATCTTCAGTTTTTTGTGATTTATTACATTCCATTAAAAATGGCATTTGGTATTTTGTTCAAGAAAGGAAATATTTTTCATATAATAATAGAACATTATATACCAAAACTCCTTTAGAAATCATTGGGTTTGATTTTTGTGTTTTAACTCATACATTCATTTTATTCTTGCATCAGAATATCAACGTTAAAACAGCAGGGGGCACTCGTGGATCATGAGCAGCAAATCACAACAGTACAAGTACTGAGGTTAAAAATGGTCAAAGCTATTCACAGGTACAATATATTGAGCATTTTTTAAACCAAGATATCTTTGACAAATTTATACCTTCAGGCTGAATGTTCACTTAAAATAAGTTTTTCTCACAGCAAGAATTTTAAGTAGTATTAGGCCAAGGGGGACCCGTTGGGTCCCGTCCCCTCAACACGCGGTTGTGTGTGTGGGGGGGGGGGGGGATGGGGGGGGGGGGGGGGGAGGGAGTGGCATCACAGGGGAGGGCTGGTTCCCGAACGCAATACTCCACCACTCACCCATAGGTCCCCTCAACGCGCAGTTGTGTGGGGGAGGGGGGCAGAGAGAGGGGGGGGGGGGGGGCAGAGAGGGCGGGCCGCCTCTCCTCCTCCCTCTCCCTCTTTACATTCCCCCCTCTACTTCCCCCCTCTACTTCCACCCCCTTCCCTCCACCCCCCTTCTCCCCCCCCCTCCTCTCTCTCTCTTTCTCTGCCCTGGGGAGGGGGTAGAGAGGGAGGTGGAGGGGATAGAGGCGACACCTACCCAGGTCATAGAGCAGAAGCCTCACCACCAGGCATCGGTCCCAAGCTACGCTGCAGCCGGCATGGACCAGAGAGAGGCCCGGGGTGACCTGAGGATGGTCAAAAGCAGCGGAGGGCCAGCTGATCGTGGCTTCCGCGAGGGGAAGTCAACCCACCAGCGTGACAGACAATTGGGCGAGGGAGACGGAGAGAAGGTCATCCCATGTGACGGCTGCCACAGCCACTTTTCCACTACGCTTGTCCGCGCTGCGACAACAACCTCCGCCGCCATGTTGTCGAACTTGAAGGAACCCAGCGGAGCACGCAGCATGATTTGAGCACACTTTTCAATGGCTTTAATCCTGAGCCGGGGGGGGGAGAGAGAGGGCAGCTGGGCCACATAACTCACAGTTCGTGGCTGCGCATTGAAAATTCTGCGCGTGAGGAGCAGAGGCATTGTGACATCATCCAGCTCACTTCAACTGGTTAGATTTAAAAAATATGTCACATTGGTGAACAATTTTAGTAAAAGACTTGGGAAATAAAAAATTACATTTTCAGATGAGGCGATTTTCGACATCATGACATAAATCTCTACCGGAATATATAAAAATGTCACCATTAGCGCGTTGGTTTTTTTCGAAGATGTGATTCACAAGCGAACAAACAAAAGATCAGATCAGAGTTTTATAAGTATACTGTTGGGTCTGTTCCCCCCTCTTGCGGTTGCGGGCGGGGGGGGGGGGTCATACACACACACACACACACACACACACACACACACACACACACACACACACACACACACACACACACACACACACACACACACACCCCTCCCGCCGCACACATGCTACCCCCCTTGAGATTATATTAATATTATTAATTTGCTCCTTTTACCCCATAACTGCCCTATCTACTGATGCATAGCCCCCAACTCGCAGGCGCGTCTAGGGAGGGAGGGGTAGATTGAGGGCAGAGAGAGAAGGGGCAGAGACAGCAAGAGAGGGGCAGAGACAGAGAGAGGAGCAAGCGACAGAAGTAGAGGGGGTGGAGGAGAGGGAGGGGGGGGGAGAGAGAGAGGGGGACTGAGAGGTGGGGGGAGGGGTTGGATGGAGGGGGGAGAAAAAGGGGGGAGGGGAGAGGGGGAGAGAGAGAGAGAGAGAGGTGGAGAGGGGAGAGGAATAAGTGGATAGAGAGAGAGAGAGAGAGAGAGGGGGAAGAGAGGGAGAGAGGGGTGGAAAGAGAGAGGGGGGAGAGAGAGAAAGGGGGAAGAGAGATGGGGAGAGAGAGAGGGGGAGAGAGAGAGGAGGGGGAGAGAGTGAAGAGAGAGGGAGGAGGGGGAGAGAGAGAGAGAGAGGGGGGGAGAGAGGGGGGGGGGGTCGCAAGGTGTTTTCAAAGGACTTCCGAACGGCACGACTGGCAGCGTGTTCGGTTTGCAGCGGGAGGGAGGGGCATGGCTTCACTCGCTGTGCTGGGGGCAGGCTTCCCAGAGGAAGTAATGGCCGCGAGGGCTACCTTCTCATTGCGTGCCGTCATGTTCGACCATCGGGCGGGGAAAGACAGAGCAAGCCGGTGCCCTCCGGGGAGGGGGGGGGGGGGGGGGGGGGGGGGTACGAGCAAAGGCATTGTGAGGTCAGCAACTGGGCAACCATTATATTTTTAAAAAATGTCAGTTTGGTAATAAATTTTAGTAAATAGCTTGGGAAATAATTGACCACATTTATAGAGGAGTGGATTTTTGAAATCATAAGATCAATTTCTACCAGAAGATGTAAAAAATAAACTGTTATTGTAACGTCAGCAGCTGGGCAGCAGTCAGATATAAAAAGAAAGGTCAGATTGGTCAACAATTTTAATTAAAAAGTCGGGAAAATAATGTACCAAATGTACAGAGGAGTGAATTTCTAAAATCACAAGGATTTCTAAAATCACGCACACACGTATGTGTCCTAGTAATTGTCTTTCCAGACCTAGGACATGGAATACTCAATATTATCCAGACTTCAGACACATCCTATATTTTACTTATATGTAAACTGAAAAGAAAGCCTCGAGTTTATCAAACTATTATTAAAGATTCAGGTCTAGAAATTACTCCGAACATTTTAAATGTTAAAACAACCCTGTGAAATATCCTGATGCAGTGTGTGAATGTCAGATTAAGAGTGAGAAGTTCAATTGCGAGGTTCGCAGAACAGTACTGTCGTTTTCCTCTGAAGTTGCCAAGCTAAAAGAGATGGTGCTGGTTTCAGCACAGCATTCTCTGTTGATTTATTGGAAGTTCTCACAGTTCTCAGTATGCAGCATGGCAAGGATGATATTTGCAGCCTGTTCTTAAAGGAGCATACAATAATGTAGGTAATAATCCTCCAGTGCGAGTCAACACCAAGTCACGACGGGCTTAGGTTTATTATTATCTTGTCACATGTACCGAGGCACAGTGAAAATACTTTGTTTTGCGTAAATACAATCGTGCTAAACTCAAATTCAATAGGTAGGGCAGAGGGAAAGATTCAGAATGCAGAATATAGTTCTCAGCATTGTAGGACAATAGTTCCAGAGACTAAATTCTATATAGAGGAGAATCTGACTCTACTGTAGCTTATGGAAGGACCATTCAGCAGCCTGATAACAGAGGGGAAGAAGCTGTTCCTGAGCCTGTGGTGTGTGCTTTCAAGGTTTTGTATCTTCTGGCCCGATGGGAGTGGGGAGAAGATAGAATGACCGGGATGGGAAAAACATTTAATTATGTTGACTGCTTTCCCAAAGCAGTGTGAAGTGTAGATGGAGTCAATGGTGGAGCGTCTGGTCTCTGTGATGGGCTGGGCTATGTCCACAACTCTCTTCAATTTCTCACGGTGTTTACCAGAGCTGTTCCCAAACCGAGCTGTGCTGCAACATATCAGTAAGCGGTGCATTTGTAGAAATTTGCAAGAGTCATTGGATACATGCCAAATTTACTCAGTCCCCTGAGGAAGTAGTGGCATTGGTGTGTCTTCTTGGCTGTCGCTTCGCAGTGGTTGGTCACATTTATGCCAAGGAACTTCCTGTTCCTGAAAACTGGTAACCCCGTACAGTTCACAAGTTGGAAATATGATCCCACTGGCAATATAAAAATACAGGTTAACCGAGCCAATATCTAATTAAACCATACACAAAGAAAGCCTTAAAAGAGAAAGGTCAGGACAAAGCCTGGTGAGTTAAAGGTAGATACAGGTGAGGGGTTTGATAGGACCTTTCTGTCCTGTACCTCTTCTAATGCGACTGTGATAGCACATGCAAACTGGAGGAACAGCAGCCCATGTTCCAAATTTTAGGTAACAAGTCGCAAACCATCCCCCCCATCTCCCGCCCCCTTCGACCTCCTTCTCCCTCCCGCTCTTCTCTGTGCCTCACTTTGGCATGTATCTGCATATTAAGAACTCACCTCATCAGTATCCATCAATCACTTGCCAAGCTTTGTCCTATACTGCTCCTTTCCTCCTCCGTCCCCACTACAGTCCGTCTGAAGAAAAGTCCCAGCCCAAAACATTATCTATCCATGTTCTCCGCAGATGCTGCCTGACTCGCTGAGTTACTCCAGCACTCTGTGTCTTTTTTCTCTCTCTCTAGATCTTACAAGTTCAACAGTGTGTGTGCGCATATAAATGCTACGTTAGTTGACTTGAAATGTTAACTCTGTTTCTCTGCAGATGCTGCTTAGGTTTGTGTTTCATGTAGGTTTCTGGCAACTGCAATATTCTGCATTTTTGGTTTAGTTTAGTTTAGTTTAAGATACCCTTTAGGCCCACAATGGGATCATTCTGCAAGAAACTCTCTGCTCCCGGGATGGCAAGACCCTGTCATATGTTAATAGAATGGATCGGCTGGGCTTGTATACTCTGAGAAGGGATCTTATTGAAACATATAAGATTATTAAGGGATTGGACATGCTAGAAGCAGGAAACATGTTCCCGATGTTGCGGGCGTCCAGAACCAGAGGCCTCAGTTTAAGAATAAGAGGTAGGCCATTTACAACACAGATGAGGAAAAACGTTTTCACACAGAGAGTTGTGAATCTGTGGAATTCTCTGCCTCAGAAGGCAGTGGAGGAGAATTCTCTGGATGCCTTCAAGAGAGAGTTAGATAGAGCTCTTAAAGATAGCGGAGTCAAGGGATATGGGGTGAAGGCAGGAATGGAGTACTGATTGTGGATGATGATCACGGTGAATGGCAGTGCTGGCTTGAAGAGCTGAATGGCCTACTCCTGCACCCATTGTCTATTGTCTATTGTTAGCTTGTGAGGGCAGCCTATGACTGTACTTTGGGGAAGCTTTATAGGTGTAGTCTCTTCTCTCTTTGAGTATGGGGTTTGGGTGACTTTCGTAATCCCACAGTGATCAGCAAACCATGAAATGTGGCTGAGATCAGTACTGGTGGTGACCTGGGGCTGTGCTGTTGAGTGTGACTGTAACTGTGCCCTCTATGGATGAGGCAACCATTTAAGATATTAAGAAGTCACAGGTCTCAGTGTGACAAGGAATACCATTTCACTGTTGGTTCTATATTTAGCATGTTTCCAGGGGAAAGAAGATTAGTAAGACTTGGTTGACTGTGAGTAAATAAACATGATCGTTTTGCAGTCTGGTGGGGTTGAAAATCTCACTGCAGAGGAATTTTGTATATCTCATTTCTGTTGATTTTATCTGTTAAAGATTAATTCTTAAGGACTTGCTGAAAGGGTACTTAGAAAATTGTATTATTATTAGATACAGATTGCATGGTTTCATGAAAGCAAGATCATGTTTGACTAATAAAATATTTTGTGGATATAACTATCAGGGTAAACTAAAAGAATGCAACTGAAAGGTCGGTTGTCTGGATTTTCAGGTCATTTGAAAATGTACCACACAAAAGATTATTTGATAGGGAATGGAAACTGGCATGGAGTGAGAAATTTTAAAACACCAGAAAAAGGAAAGCAGGCATATTTCGGGTGTTTTCAAGATGGAAAACTGGTATACAAATACTGGGCACTCTGTATTTATCAATTCCTATGAATTGTGCCGGATCTGGGAACCGCTGTGAAGGCCAACGTTTAGTGCATGCCCATAATTACTCTAAAGCAATGGTGGCTTGCCACCTTCTAGATCTGTTGATGTCCACCTGGTGAAGGTACTCCTACAGATCTGCTGATAAGTGGTTCCTCGAATTAGACCCAGCGATCAAGAAGAAGGGGTGATATATTTCTAAGTTAGGATGGTGTGTGCCTCGCAGGGATCGCTGTAGGTGGTGATTTTCCAATGTACCTGCATGTCCTGAGGGGTAACTTTTTCACACTAAGGGTGGTGGGTGTATGGAATGAGCTGCTGGAGTAGGTAGTTGAGGCAGGTTCTATCGCAAAGTTTAAGAAACATTTGGATAGGTACATGGATAGGATAGGTTTAGAGGAATATGGGCTACAATATGGACAAGTGTGAGGTTATTCAGCTGGACGAAGAGAAGAGAAAAATATTTTTACCACTTAAGGGACTGGTCAATGGAAATGTATAGATGAACCATGCTATGCCCTTTGATGATCTGCAGAAAGCAAGCATGTAGGTACAACATGAAGACAAATTATATGTTGGCCTATTGTAATGAGTACTGGTATATCGTTGTTTTGCTTCTATTCTGTAGGGATTTTCTATCCTCATCTGGGATATCATCTTTGCCTTTGCTCCACTTCTAAGGAAGGACATGAATTTGCATTTGGGGATTAACTAGAGAGATTCTTGGGTTGAGGGAGACTTCTTACGAGGACATATTTTGTAGGATTTGTTGTCTATTTTCAGTGGAGTTGAGAAGAATGGGAGATGAACTAGAAGAGCTTCACTGCTTAGATGTTAAGATTTTCCAGACTGAAGAGCATCAACATAAAGGGAGAAAGTCAGGATAAAGGGTTTGTCTGAATAAGGGCCTCAACCTGACATGTCACCTGTTCATGTCTACCAGAGATGCCGGCTGATTATTGAGATATTCCAGCACCTTGTGTTCTTCATGAGATTCCAACATCTGCAGTCGCCGTATCTCTTTTATGTCTCCTTATTCAAGTTGGATTTCAGTAAGGCCTTTGACAAGGTTCCCCATGGAAGGTTGGTTAAGAAGGTTCAATCTTTGGGTGTTAATGGCGGAGTAGCAAGATGGATTCAACAGTGGCTGAATGGGAGATGTCAGAGAGTAATGGTGGATGGCTGTTTGTCAGGTTGGAAGCCGGTGACCAGTGGGGTGCCTCAGGGATCTGTGTTGGGTCCACTGTTGTTTGTCATGTACATCAATGATCTGGATGATGGGGTGGAAAATTGGATAAGTAAGTATGCAGATGATACTAAGATAGGTGG
This sequence comes from Okamejei kenojei, assembly GCA_035221665.1. Taxonomy (NCBI): domain Eukaryota; kingdom Metazoa; phylum Chordata; class Chondrichthyes; order Rajiformes; family Rajidae; genus Okamejei; species Okamejei kenojei. Next base: position 94,167,867 of record CM069132.1, read on the forward strand.
TGTTGTGGATAATGAAGTAGATTTTCAAAGTCTACAGAGAGATTTGGGCCATTTGGAAAAGTGGGCTGAAAGATGGCAGATGGAGTTTAATGCTGTTAAGTGTGAAGTGCTACATCTTGGCAGGACAAATCAAAATAGGACGTACATGGTAAATGGTAGGGAATTGAGGAATGCTGTGGAACAGAGGGATCTAGGAATAACTGTGCATAGTTCTCTGAAGGTGGAATCACATGTAAATAGGGTGGTAAAGAAAGCCTTTGGTGTGCTGGCCTTTATAAATCAGAGCATTGAATATAGGAGTAGGGAAGTAATGTTAAAATTGTACAAGGCATTGGTAAGACCATTTCTGGAGTATGGTGTACAATTTTGGTTGCCTAATTATAGGAAGGATGTCAACAAAATAGAGAGAGTACAGAGGAGATTTTACTAGAATGTTGCCAGGGTTCCAGCAACTATGTTACAGAGAAAGGTTGAACAAGTTAGGTCTTTATTCTTTGGAGCGCAGAAGGGGTTAAGGGGGGGACTTGATTGAGGTATTTAAAATGATGAAAGGGATAGACAGAGTTGACGTGGATAGTTTTTCCCATTGAGGGTAGGGAAGATTCAAACAAGAGGGCATGACATGAGAATTAAGGGACAGAAGTTTAGGGGTAACGTGAGGGGGAACTTCATTACTCAGAGGGTGGTGGCTGTGTGGAATGTGCTTCCAGCAGAAGTGGTGGAGGCAGGATCGATTTTAACATTTAAAAGTAAAGTGGATAGGTATATGGACGTGAAGGGAATGGAGGGGTATGGTCTGAGTGCAGGTAGATGGGACTAGGGGAAAACAAATGGTCGGCACGGACTGGAAGGGCCGAGAGGGCCTGTTTCCGTGCTGTAATTGTTATATGGTTATATGGTTATATGATTTAAAGATATTGAACAGTGCACTAGAGATAATTGCATGTGTTGTTCCACAGAAGTGGGTTTTATGGGTTGTTTTCAATTTACTTGAAAGAACCAGTGAGGCATAATGTAAGATCTTATTGAAAGACAGTACTTCTAAATGGGGCCATATTCCCTCAATTACGTGTTGGGATGTTAACTTGGATATGAATTCGTATCTTTGTGGCATGGAGCTGATCCATTTAGCCATGATTGACTCAGAGAGAGAGAACTATTATGCTACAACAGATTAAATCAAGAGATTGCAATTTAAACATTTTTTAAAAATCTTGTTTTTCAATGGTCATGGTTTTATAACAATGATTGTGATAAATAAAACCGTCTGAGATTAATGTTATTAGCTCGTTAGCTTTTTATCACATGGTCCGAGATGCAGTGAAAACCTTTTTTGTTGCGTGCTATCCAGACAGCGGAAAGACTATACATGATTACAATCAAGTTGTCCACAGTGTACAGGTACGGGATAAAGGGAATAACATATAGTGCAAAATTAAGTCTAGTAAAGTCCGATTAAAGATAGTTCAAAGGTCTCCAATGAAGTAGATGGTAGATTAGGGCCACACTCTAGTTGCTGAGAGAATGTTTCAGTTGCCTGATAACAGCTGGGAAGAAACTGAATCTGGAGGTATGTGTTTTCACACTTCTGTACCTCTTGCCTGATGAATAACATGTAGTGTCTAGGAAGAAACTGCGGATGCTGGTTTGCACCGAAGATAGACACAAAATGCTGGAGTAAATCAGCGGGTCAGGCAGCATCTCTGGAGAGAAGGAATGGGTGACGTGTCGGGTTGAGACCCTTCTTCAGAACCTGAAGAAGGTTCTCGACCCAAAACATCCCCCATTTATTTTCTGAATAAATAATGTTCACGGGAATACATGAAATTCAGTTTTCTTTTCAGTAACTTGTTTCAATATTACAGGAATCAAGTAATTAAGCATTTAATGCTTCATCAATTTGTTGCTTTTCATTTTTCAGCTATTATATGAGGACATTTTATTTATAACTCATCAAAATAAAGGAGGGCAGGTTGTTAAGTGCCTTAAATGTCAAGAATAGGTTTTTCAATCTGTTGTTTTATAATTCTATTGTCAACATTTTAATGGGGTTCCTAACCTGGACAACATATTTGCTCACTGAAATAGTTGTTATTTTTGTACAAATGTTTGTCAGAATCCTCATGACACAGTAAGGATTATGGATGATAAGGCTAATGAAAGTGGGAGTGTTCTGTTTGCATTGCCATTGAGTAATTTAAGTGTAGCCATTTAGGGGACCACTTCTAGCTGATCAGCAAGCAACCACCATTTTTTTTTTAAACTTGGAACTTTGTGGTGTGGGAAGAAACAGTTCAGACCACACAACTGAAGCCCCTTTCAGATTTGCCTTGCCATTGTCAGGCCTCAATGACGGAGCTCAAGGGCCTTTTTGCAGTTGCCAACTGCTTATCATAGCTACTTTTGGAAAAATGTAATGTGCTGTGTACCACAGGTTTTGATGCTGGAGCCTCAAGATGTAGTCGCTAAAGACACAGATAGATAGGAAAGTATGCAAATCACAAAGGATTAAATGAGAGGGCAAAAATGTTGCATAGGAAAGATATTATGGGAAATTGTCCATTTTGGCAAGAGTGTTAAAAGAAAAGCTTTTTATCTCAATGCTGGTAGATTGTGAAGCTCTGGGAAGCCAAGTGAGATGCCTAGCACGGTTTGCAGATGAAGTTACAGACAGCTAGCAGAATTATGTAATTTGTTGCCAGCTCCAAAGTAAGCATGTTATGTTTCATTTGTCAGGGCACTGCCATGACCACAATTGGAGTATTGTGCAGGGTATTGTTTACTTGGCTTTGGTAAAACTATAAATTGTCCCTAGTGTATAGGATAGTGCTGGTGCACGGAGATCACTGGTGCTGAACTTTCCTTCAAGGATGGTATATTCATTATGTAATAAAAATGAAGTGCAGATGCTGGTTTATACCAAAGATAGACACAAAGTGCCGGAGTAACTCAGAGGGTCAGGCAGCACTGCTGGAGGGAATGGCTAGGTGACATATCAGGTTGGGACCGTTCTTCAGACGCAATACATCACCTATTAATTTTCTCCAGAGATGCCACCTGACAAATACTGTTACTCAGCATTTATTGTCTATCTTTGGTACATTCATTGTCCTTTAACATAATCATGAAACTAGTTTACATAGTCTGGTCAAAGATTAATTTATAGTTCCTTGTTTCATCATGAGGGGCTGCATTTACAAATAGTTTGCCCGACGCATTGATTATGACAGCAAAATCTTGACTTTTCTAATCGCTCTGTGGGTCTCTAAAATATCTAAAGAGACACAAGACACTCCAAATGCTAGAGTTCTGGAGCAACAAACAATCTGTCAGAGGAACTCAGCGACCTGCTGAACTCTCCCAGCAGCTTGTTTGTTGCCACAAAATATGAGTAATGAAAACCCAAAGAGAAGATTTAACAATTCCTCTGCAGTTTTCAATCTTTTATCATGCTCCCTCATGTGGCTGCTAACCACAACTGCCTTCTGGAATATTCAAAGTATTCTTACCACAAATAAACTTATCAGTGGTGTATGCAATCATGAGGGGAACAGATATACTGAATGAACAATCTGTACCCAGGGTACAGGAATCAAGAACCGGGGGGAATAGGCTTAAGGTGAGAGGGGAAAGATTTAATATGAACCTGAGAGGCTACTTTATTCCCTCCAAGGCAGTGGGTATATGGAACAAGCTGCCAGAGGAGGTCGTTGAGGCAGGTACTAGAACAGCATTTAAAGGACACATGGACAGGTACATATACAGTAGATAGGAAAGGTTTAGAGGGATATGGGCCAAAAAGGGCAAATGGGACGAGGGCAAACTTAGATGGGGAATTTTTTCGGCATGAACGAGTTAGGCTGATGGGCTTATTTCCATGCTTGTATGACTCTATGACACTGTGACTATCCAAATCAGCCACCTTTGAAGAAACTGGAAAAGAGGCAAGTTTGTTAATTTCCATCATAATTCTATTTGCTTTTAGCTCTAGTTAACTGCTGACATATGAAATGTGGTAGAGATTAACTTATTTCCATTAAGTATGAACAAAAGATGCAGTCAATGCACTCAAGAAATCTAAAGGATTTGATAGGTTTGATATATTGAAATTATGTTGAAATTCTTTTCTCTGGTAGCTGAGTCCAGAACAAATGGCCATAAACTTAACGTTATAATTAGACAATGTTAGGAGGCAATTGCCACATTCAACAATCAAAATTTGAAGCCATCTCTTGCAAATAGCTTTTAGATGGTGCCATTGAAAGTTTAAAAGGGCGATAGATTTTGTCAGGTAAGGGATATTGAGGCAGAGTTAAGATCCAATTATTTTAAGATGAAATGCAAAGTACTTCCCAGGAAAACAATTTGGTGGTTGTTGGAAGTATCAGCATACATAAATGCTTCAAGTAATCAAGCCAATTTCTTCTTGTACACTTCTTGCCTTGGTTAGAGGCAAAGAGAGCCATAGAAATGAAACAAGCCCTTCAGCCCACTGAGTCCATGCTGACCATAAAGCATACAGTCATTTTAATCCTACACGTTATATTTTATTCAATCCATATCATCATCAACTCCTCCCAGATACTGCCATTCATCAACACACTCAGGACAATTTACAGTGGCCAATTAAACTACCTACACGCAAGTCTTTGAGATGTGCAAGGAACCCAGAGAACCCTGGTGAAACCCATTTGGTCACTGGGAGAAAGGGCAAATTCCATACAGCCAACACCATTTTGTACTTAGACTGCTGGAGCTATGAGGCAGCAGCTATACTAGCTACATACCAGGGTCAAGTAATGGAGTCATAGTTGTACGGCATGAAACAGACTTATGATCATCACAAAATGCCAGAGTAACTCAGCGGGTCAGGCGGTATCTCTGGAGAAAATGGATGTGACATTTTGGGTTGGGGCCATTCTTCAGACTGATTTCCTGGGATGTCAGGACTTTCATATGAGGAAAGACTGGATAGACTTGGCTTGTACTCGCTAGAATTTAGAAGAATGAGGGGGGATCTTATAGAAACTTACAAAATTCTTAAGGGGTTGGATAAGCTAGATGCAGGAAGATTGTTCCCGATGTTTGGGAGGTCCAGAACAAGGGGTCACAGTCTAAGGATAAGGGGGAATTCCTTTAGGACCGAGATGAGGAAAACATTTTTCACACAGAAAGTGGTGAGTCTCTGGCATTATCTGCCACAGAAGGTAGTTGAGGCCAGTTCATTGACTATATTTAAGAGGGAGTTAGATGAGGCCCTTGTGGCTAAAGGGATCAGGGGGTATGGAGAGAAGGCAGATACAGGATACTGTTGGATGATCAGCCATGATCATATTGAATGGCGGTGCAGGCTCGAAGGGCCGAATGGCCTACTCCTGCACCTATTTTCTATGTTTCTATGTTTCTGTGTTCAGACTGATTGTGGGGGGACATATTCTCCAGAGATGCTGCCTAACAAACTGTTAATCCAGATCTTTGTGTCCAATTTCCAAAAGTAAGTTGTGCTGTATTTGAAGTAGTTTTCAGGGCAATAAGCAGAGAATAGAGCTCGGAGCTACATGTTTCAGTGTATGATAATAAATGATTGGATCTGGTGAAATATTTGTGGGTAATATTCATCATTAAAACTGCTTCTTGGTATCAGGTTGTAAAGTTAGGTTGGCACAACCTTTGATGCAAGTGATGTGCTCGTCCCATTTTCAATTCATAATCAAGATGTTCATATCACAGTTGCAAAACTTTACTCAGCTTGCCCAATACTATGAAAGACATGTAGGAAGTATATAAATGCTGTCATTTGCTTTTAAGAAACACATTTGGCATGCAAATATCTTTGACCGAAATATAACAAATGTTGGTAATAGGCCTTGTGTGCAGATTACATGTTGGTGCTTAATATAAAAAGTCCTGCATTAAATCTAAGTATTGCTTGAAAGACAAAAAAGCAGAATTGAAATATTGTTGATTTAAAGTTTTAAGTTCATAAAATATAGGAACAGAATTAGGCCATTCAGGCCATCTACTCCACCATTCAATCATGGCTGATCTATCTTTCCCTCTCAACCCCATTCTCTTGCTTTCTCCCCATAACCCCTGACACCCTTACTCATCAAGAACCTGTCAATCTCCGCCTTAAAAATATCCATTGACTTGGCCTCCATAGCCGTCTGTGGCAATGAATTCCAGTTGAGTCACACAAATATAAAAATGGTGGTTCTTCCATGCAAAATGGGATCAGTAAAGTTGTCATTTCTAAATTCCACACTGGATCAGTTTCATTATAAAGGGAGAGCAAGTTTTAGTTCTGATTTAACAGGAACTGGTTCTCAAAATAGCTCACCATAAACCGTATGAATGAACCTGCCAGGAAATTTGGACATTTAATATATCACAGCCAGTGAGACAGTAACAAAACTTTCCATATGAAAAATTTCTAAAAAGCAGATTAAAATCACTATTTTCCTTTAACAGGAAACAGGTTCAACGGAAATCATGCAGCCCTTGTTGTACCATTTAAATTGCTATGTCGACCTTTGTTCGTAGTGGTTTGTATCTACGTAATTAGTTGTCCTTCCCTGAGAAAGAATTGTGGATTGGGCAACAGGATGACAGTTAATGTGAGAACAATATCTACGATACACCAGGATATTTTGCTTATGTACCATGACCTGAGCACATGTTCCAGCTGATGCGGCAGCACAGTACATAGGGAGCACAATGGCATAGGTGGGACTGTATTTTAGTTGAGACATTGAACTGAAGCTTTAAGCCTTAAAGTGAAGCAATTCTGATCAAGGGTCTCCAAACTGAAATGTTGAATCTGACTTTTCCCACAGATGCAGCCTGACCTGCTGACCACATTTAGAGGTTCAATTGTGTTACCAACAACTGGACACACAAGAGTCCACAACCTCAGGTTTATTTACACTTTGATCCAACAATTTTAATTACAAGTGAAGTGTAGACTAACTATTCGAGTGATAAATGCTCATGCTCTTTTAACCCTCGGATACGATCACATGGAGTATTGTGTTCAGGTATGGTGACCCTGCTATAGGAAGGATGTCATTAAACTGGAAAGAGTGCAGAGAAAAAATTATGAGGATGTGCCAGGCCTCGAGTGTCTGAGCTATGGGGAGATGTTGGGCAGGCTAGGACTATTCCTTGGAACACAGGAGGCTAAGGGGTGATCTTATAAAGGTATATACAATTATGGAGGGATTGATGGTCTTTTACTTTCACAGGCTTTAACTCAGAGTAGGGGAATCAAGAACCAGAGAACATGGGTTTAAAGTGAAAGTGAAAAGATTTAATAGGTACCTGAGGGGCAACTTTTTCACTCAGAGGGTGGAGGGCATATGGAAAGAGCTGCCAGAGGAGGTAGTTGAGGCAGGTACAGTAACAACATTTAAAAGACACTTGCACAAGTACATAGATATGAAAGGTTTAGAGGGATACGGGCCAAATGCAGGCAAATGGAACTAGCGTAGATGGTACCAGGGGCCAGTCTTAGAATAAAGGGGAAGCCATTTAAGACAGGTGAGAAAAAACTTTCTCACCCAGAGAGTTGTGAATTTGTGGAATTCCCTGCCACAAAGGGCAGTGGAGACCAAGTCACTGGATGGATTTAAGAGAGAGTTACATAGAGCTCGACGTCCAAATGCAGAAACTAGTTGAATTCATTGACTTTTGCACACTGAAGCCATTTACAGATGCAAAACACGTAGCTATAAAGGCATATTTGATAACCAAACTCAAATTTCTGGCATTCAAACATTTCAAGCATGATGATATCATGTTGTTGAATGAAGAGGTGTTCTCATTGGGTGGTCTGTACCTTGGCTGCAATTCAAAAAGTCACAAAATCAAATTAGCAAAAATTTAAATTGCAGGACCCATTTTTTTCTGTTACTCCTTATGGATGATTTTAGATTTTTTTTCTTACCATGGCGCAGGAAATTTGTGGGCAAAGGACAGAAATTATAATTTTGTCACTAAAATTGAATAATAAAACCAAGGTGATTTTTTTAAGAGATCCACATAAGGCTGTTGCAGGGATATTCATCATCAACTGAGTTTTGACTGGTGTAGATTTAGTAAGTGAACTTGGTCCATATATCTAAATGGTGTCCTGTTTCTTATGGGTAGAAGTTGAAAGTGCATCTCCTATCATGAATGTGGATGGGGGAGGGGTCACATTGGTGAACATAATATAACACTAATAATGCTTTGTTAATCATTGTGGAGTAGCAGAACTGATCTTTCTTAGAGTTAGGTTTATTATTGTCATGTGTACTGTAAAAAGCTTTATTTTACACATTGTCCAAATAGATTAGTTATAGCATACAATAAGTTCAATCTCAAGTACAATAGAGAGAACAAAGGGGGAAGATACAGAGTGCAGAATATAGTTCTCAGCATTGTAGCGCATCTGTTCACTTACACAAAGAATAATATCCTCAATAGGGTAGAGGTGAATCGAACAGAATCTGAGTTTATGGAAGGACCATTCAGAAGCCTGATAAAGGTGGGGAGGAAGCTGTTCCTGAGCTTGGCGATGTGTGCTTTCAAACTCCTGTACTTTCTGCTGGATGGGAGTAGGGAGAAGAAGGAATGATCGGGGTGGGACAAGACTTGTTCGCTTTGAAACAATATGCTAACGTTTTGGATACATTAATCTGTTTCTCAATATTTATATATCCAAAAAAGACCTAATTATTCAAGATTATAAAAAAGTAGGTTAGAACTCAATCAAATGTGCATCGCTAAATTCAAAACAGTATAATGGAAGCACCAGCAAAAGCCTTGAGAAAGATTTAATCCCCTGCTGAAGAACTAGATTGAAGAATTTTAGTCCCTTTTAGTTACTGTTTTAATAACATTCAAATAATGTATATAATAGTTACTGCTGTAGAATTAATAATCTCGAGGCATGGAGTTAAAAATAATCTAGAGGCATCGAGTCCAAATCCCACTGCAATTGTTTAAGAATTTAAATTGTGGTTAGAGAAAATTAGGAAAGGAAAATTTGATCCCAGAACAAATAGGCTGTTGGATTATGGTTTAAAAAAAAACCTGGACCGTAAATCTAAATGCAGAATGCCTCAGAAACTGAAAATCTGAAATTTAAAAAAAAATGAAAATAGTGGAAATTCCAGCATGGCTAATATTTTAGGTCAATGACCTTACATCAGATCTATTTGCCAATGTCATCCATGGAAATAAATCAATTATCAATACTTATCACAGATGGCTTGCAGCAAAAGTTCACCAGATTGATTCTTGGAGTGACAGCACTATGAGGAGCGATTGGGTGAACTAAGGCTGTATTCAGAGTTTAGAAAGATGAGAGGAGATTTATTTGAAAAATAAAAAATTTCAACAGGACTACGCAGACTGGATATGGGGAAGATATAATATCCCAGCTGAAGAGGTTTAAACAAGGGGTCTCAGTCCCAGAATATTATGGGAAGACATATAAGACTGAGATTCGGAGCAATGTCTTCACTCTCAGATAGTGAACCTGTAGAATTCTTGACCATAGAACCAAGGTGGTGGAAAGATAGTCGAAGTTACTTAAGGAGTTAGATTTAGTTATTAGTAGTTAGATTTAAACATAAATGATATCCAGTGTCATAGGAAGACAGTAGGAAAAGTGGGTTTTGTGTGATCATATTGAATGAGTTTGAAGTGCGAAATGGCCCACTTAGGCTTCTTTTTCAATGTCTCTATGGTTTTAATCTTGCCTGTCCAAATCTCTATTTAAGATTGCAACCAACATGCCTGGTAATAAACGACTCCTCAATTTATGTAGCCTAGGAACCTGTCATATTGTTATATAGCAGTTAGATAAGGCGGCCCATTGGGTTAGGACTTCCTGTCACTTTTTCTTGAGACCCACAACCCAAGAATAAATAATAAGGTCATAAGTGATAAGAGCAGAACTAGGCTATTTGGCCCATCAAGTCTACTCTGCCATTCAATCATGGCTGATTTATCAATCCCTCCTAACCCCATTCAACTGCCATAATCCAGAATCTATCTATCTCTGCCTTAAAAATATCTATTGACTTGGCCTCCACAGCTTTCTGTTGCAAAGAATTCCATAGATTCACCATCATCTGACTAAAGAAATTCCTTCTCATCTCCTTCCTAAAGGAATATCCTTTAATTCTAAGGTTATGACCTCTAGTCCTAGACTCTCCCACTAGTGGAGACATCCTCTCCGCATCCACTCTATTCAAGCCTTTCACTATTTGGTATGTTTCAATGAGGTCCCCCCTCATTCTTCAAAACTCCAGCGAGTACAGGCCCAGTGCCGTCAAGCACTCATCGTATGTTAACCCCATGTGTTAATGCCAGAAACGAGGGAAAACATTATTTAATTATTTGAACTGAGGTGAATGAGTTCCCAACTCTGGACTCCGTCTGTAAAGAATCTAAGTGTTATTGTGGGAGGATCACTCAAGGTTCATGATCATTGCCGAGAAGCTGTAGCCAAAATATACAGGGTATTGGGTTATATTAGTAAAACCTTTCAGCACAAATCAAAAGGCACCATTCTGTTCTCCTGTAGGTCTATGGTCAACCCCCCATCTGGAGTATTGCTTCTAGTTTTGGTCACTTCATATTGTGGATGATATAGTGGCATTGGAAAAGATTCAGAGTACTGCCGCAAGAATGATGACCATCTTGCAGAACCTTAGGTATTCAGACATACTAAATCAGCATTCACTTGGAGGGTTTCACAATGATATTTTGTATGATAAAAAAAAGGTTGAATTACAGAGCTTAAACTTAAGCAGTTTCAGTTAGAAGAATTGATGAATATCCAGGTCATGCGTATAAACTATGCAATTGGAGAGACAGAAAGGACATTTGGCAGTTCATTACCAGGGACATATCTCAACTATCTTGTCAACTTGCGTTGCAAGCTGATCCTGTATACCTTCAAAAAAGGAGGTACTGTCTATTGCTGGGTATGAAGAAAGGTAAGTTATGCAGCAGTGAAAATAAGTATGGTCAATGTGGCCTTCTGGATTGTTATCAATTACATGATGGAGATGAAAACATTTATTTTCAGGGTTTTTTCCTCTTGCTAGTCGGTTTCTTAGTTCTGCTTTGTTTCTTCTTCCAAGTGATTTCAAGGTGGCCGCCAAACAGGGGGTGCTCAGTCATGAGGCCTCAAGCAACTTAAGATTTAATGAGCCGGATGGTCAAATCATTCCTATTATGTCTGTACTTTTAAAATCAAGTCCTGCAAAGGGTTTTACACAGAGTGAGCATTGAATTGGCACCATGAAGGATGCCATACCAGTTTTACAAAAGGCTCCAAGGCACCAATATGTAACACCACACAATGTGCAAGGTGTTGGGGAGGAAAGTCCTTTGGATGCAATCTTCTGATATACAGAGAGCGAGGATAATGTAGGAAGTATGTTTAGTTTAGTTTAGAGATACAGTGAGGGAACAGGCCCTTCGGCCCACCGAGTCCTCCTGAGAGATACCAATGTAATTGGTTGCTCTGTTTCGGGTGGATGATGGGCAACCCTGTGAGGTAATTGGCTTAAACTGTGCTCTGGATTATGTCTTTGGCTCTGTAACTTAGTTTTTGCTTCCCTGCTGTAAACCAGGACATGCAGATATGCTTAATCAGTTACTCCCTGACTCTGTGTTATTAATCTACATTGGTTTTCTATTCAAACATTTCATGGTAGCATTTGTTCCTCTAGCAGGAGCCTTCCTGAGCGCTGACAAGATGTTAAAATGAACGGAATAGTTTTTTTGGTCCTGTATGCAGCTAGCTGTTGTTAAGCATTCATCTCCATCATCAGTTTACATGTAGATTACTTTGACAAACTCCTTGCGTTAGGCTGAAGTTGTGAAGTATAACAGAAACTCATTGACTGCAGTAAGTTGGATGTCAACAGCTGTCTGTCCTGCCTTCCAAATTTGCACTGCTTTCCATCTCTTGATCTGAGGGTTGCCACCAATTAAACATCTTCAGCACTAAAAAGGTGTATTGTATCAGTCTAAGAGAGCAATGAAGAATTCACCATCTGGTTGGCGATGGAATGCATTCATCAAAAGAATGGTCCAGAACCGAAACATCACCTATCCATGTCTTCCAGGGATGCTGACTGACCCATTGCATTACTCCAGCACTTTTGTAAGCCATAATAGTAAGATTAAATGAGAGTTTACCAGTTTGAAGTTTGAAGTATTAACAGTAATGTTATTATTTTTCAGCTTGTTCAAGTCTGAAATACGTTAACATACTTCCTCCATCAGTATTACGGCAGTGTGTGGGCATGGACGTGATCCAGGGCATGTAATCACAGAGCTTTGAAATCTTCACGAAGTCACACACATGACTCCGAAATGAAATAGTAAGATTAAACGAGAACTTACCAGTTTGAAGTTTGATCTTTATTTTATGAGGAGTTGCGATGAGGGATTTCGTGAAGACCCCGCCAAGCATGCATGCGCGACATTCTTCAAAGCAGCGGTATGGAATCACAGAACTACCCAGAAATGAACTAATATAGTAAGATTGAGGAGACTCTAATTACCAGCTGACCTTATAGTAGAGGGTTGGGAGCGGAGGGCACGTAATCCCTCATCGCAACTCCTCATAAAATAAAGATCAAACTTCAAACTGGTAAGTTCTCGTTTAATCTTACTATTCCATTTCGGAGTCATGTGAGTGACTTCGTGAAGATTTCAAAGCTCTGTGATTACATGCCCTGGATCACGTCCATGCCCACACACTGCCGTAATGCTGATGGAGGAAGTATGTTAACGTATTTCAGACTTGAACAAGCTGAAAAATAATAACATTACTGTTAATACAACAATAAACCCCTGAACTCTGGGACAAACGTTTAGGGAACAGCACTTAAAACTGACTCCGCAATGTTGCAGGAGCGGCCACAGGTCTGTTATAAAACCGCTGAAATGTAGTTTCACTGGCCCAGCCCGCTATTGCAAGGACATAATCCATGAACACCTCCATGGTCCTCGCCGCTGATGTGGATGCAGCCCTGGTAGAATGACATTTTAAAATGTCTTACCTGCTGCACCGAATACCACCTTGAGCCATCTCCTGATGCCCATTTTCAGACCTGTAGTCGCAGGTCTGTGTAGTTTAAGCAACTCTTCTATAACGCAGTCACTTTATTGTGGGTCGAAACCATTCTATCCAGGCAATTCCTGTAGAGTTTGGACCTGTTGTGCTGTCTTCAGTGCCATTACCATCACCACTTTGAAGGTGAATAAGTCCAGTGGTAAATCCGCCAAAGGCGACCAGCTCCTGAGTAGGGTCAACACCACCCTCTATATCTCTGGTAATATATCGAGGTTGGGCAGCGATAGAATATACCTTTCAGTGTGGATACCAGCTGGTGAGATCCCACTCCAATGTTGAGATAGGATGACAGTGCACTCCTGGCACTGTATACGGCGCTGTAACTGAGGGACTCATCATAATGCAGGCCCATGAGGATTCCAGCACATTGGAGATCGTAGTAGATATGTAGGTGGTCTAGGTCTGACTATGGAAACCTCACATATCCTTATGTGGGTAAGGTACTGCTTCCTAGTGGACTCTCCCTGCACGCTGCTGTATGATGTCCATGGTCCTTTCTGTTGCAGATCTGGTTTCGTTTTCTGCAACACCTATCTGATGAAGCAGAATGGGGAAAGCATAGAAAACCCATTCCCCCCCCCCCCCCCCCCCCCCCCCCCCCCCCCCCCCAATGTAGCGAGAACACGTCCATCGCCACTGCCCCAGGATCTGGTTCTCAAGACACATATGTTGGTATCCAATGGTTCAACCTGGCACAAGGAGGTCAATATCTGGTGTTCCATATTAGGCTATAGTTTTAGCAAATATTTGGAGGTTCAACATCCACTTGATGTCATTATTAAATACTTGTGACCTGGTGTCCGCCACTGTATTGAGCTTAACCAGAAGGTATGTAGCTGATATCCAAATATTTCTTTTAATCCACTAGAGCCAAATTAATTTTTCCAATTCATCACAAGATATTGACTTGATACCACCCATAAGGTTTAAACATGCCACCTCAGTGGTATTATTGAAGACGGACATGCGTATGCTGCAGATTAGTGCATTAAGCCCGTAGCCCGTGACATGCTCCCTGCATTTCGAAACAGTTTATACCTTGTGATTGAAGAAAAATAGACTCGTGCAAATCCCATCTACCACCCCAACTGGAAATGGTGTCGGTAGCTCCCCAGCCCTTGGTGCTTGCGTCGGTTTGTAACACGACTAATGGGTTTGTTGTAATGATGGGATTTAACAATCACAAACATAGCTAATCCACTATTGTAACTCAATTTATGCCTTGATTGGCTGCTGCATAGGCCCGTAAAAATGTCCAGCATTCACTTTTAATGCCGAGATTTGGCTCTTTGCAAGCTTAGATAGTGTAACGGCCCAATTATGTAGCTAGAATGTAGCTACAAGTTTAGCAATTATTTTAGCAGTATGTCTAATAGTCGGTTTCCTGGCGCAAGCAAGGCTGTTACATGCCTCTATTATGTCTATAGCTTTGTTCCCTGGGATAGTGAGAATCAGCTCCCTTGCATGCCAGAATGTATATAACCGCTCTCCTACTTGTGAGGTTAAACATGCAGCACTTCCAAGAGAACCTGACCCCCTTACCTCCATGGTTACTGGCGGGCCTGACGTTCTGGTTCCTGGTGTTCCGTTGAATTGTGTTGAGGTGCTGCCGGCGTGTAGGTCCTTACTGGTCTTTCAGGTGGCCCCCGAGGTCTTGCATATGGTGTTTGTCTGCGCACTGCCGGCCTGCTGGAGGGAGGTGGGTTCATCAACCCGTCTGCCTTCGCCTCCTACTCCAGGTCCTAGACCGAACAGCTGTCTCGATAGTGGCGTTGCAGATGCCTAGTACAACCCCGCAAATATGGGGTTTGGAGTCGGTTTGATGGCGATACTCCGGGAAGTGTTAACTTCATGACTAACATTGCAAGAGCATCCTCCTGTTCTGCCGTCATTTCCATGCCGTCAACCGACCTGACAAAGGCAGTAATCCCCGACGTCAGCAATTTCAGGATGTTTTAGGACCTTCAGCTCCTGTGCCCTATCTGATGTTGCCCCAGATGGGCGTGTTGACTGTCGGTACATTCAACGATATGTAGTTGTTTGGGCTTGTTATATGTTGATCGCCTCAGTAAAGACCTGTTCCTGCAGCTGGTGTGTGGTGAGATAGTCTATGCTGGGCCCCTGGTTTGGGCTGAGTGCTTCGGCTGGGCGAACTTGGAGACCACATTCAGCATATGCTGAATGCAAGCTTCCGCCGCCAATCAGTGGGAGCCATCAGTTATTACAATAGATCAGGGGTCGGCAACCTATGGCCTCCGGGCCGAATACGGTCCGTAACCCGAAATCATCCGGCCCGCAGGCGTACTCTTTTTCCGTAATCATCCGGCCCGCACACTTCCTTCATCCCCGGTACCTCCCGGGCCCGAGGCTCCCAGGTGCGGTAACGCAAGGACGCAAGGAGGCCTGTGCTGTTGGCCACAATTGTGGAGCGGCCGAGCGCTGAGATCTGGCTGTACGGCATCCTATGCAAAACCGCCGGCACGGCCGCTCACCTTTTGTGTCTGGGCTTCACTGTCGGGATCGGGGTTGTGAATAGGCTGGGGACGAGTGAGTGTGAGTATTTGAGCCACCGCCTTCAGGACAGAGCCAAGGCAATGGTCCATAGGTGCGCCATGTTCGTGAGCGCCCGTAACTAAGGGCCAGTGCTCCGGGAGGCGTCCACGTAATTTGATGCTTGCCATCCGGGGCACGATGGGGGGTGGGATCCATATGTACACGTGGTAGATGTGGCCCACCATCCGCTCATAGACATGTGTCCTGGTCCCTATGCAGAACAATGTTGCTGACTCCTGCAATAGATGATGGTGGTAGAAGAATTCGCTCAGGATTCTTCCAGTTTCCAATCCCGCGATGTGGGCGCTTCTGCTGTGTGGCCATTATTCGCATGATGAAATGGGATCTTGTATTTTCTCACATAAATTTCCTTTGAATTTCTGATTACGTGATGATTTTTGTACTTCATTATTGACTCATTGGCTTGTCTATTAATTAAAAACGTAATGTTTATGGTTTTGTTGCCATTTTAACTTTGAAGACCTTGTGCAGTACCTTGAATGATCCATGAAAGGATAGCGGAATGACTTTCTGCAATAACAGCTGCAAACATTTAGTGTTCATTATAAAATGCCTATTTTAATGATGAAGCAGCTTCTTTGCTGTTAAATTAATTGCATTTTACACTGCTAATTAATCAGTAGGTTAATAAATTGGTGTTTTAGTAGTTATTTGTCAATTAAGCCATTATTAAGGGACAGAACTGACAAAAATGTTTTGTTAATACATGGTGCCACTTTTTGTGTGGAGAATGTGGATAATTAAGTTGTTTGGAAGACGTCATAATGGATATGCTTATCCCGAAGGATCGCTTAGGCATAAATCTGCTGTTTATATTTTCGTGCCTGTGAAAACTTCTGTGACAGATTTTAATTAATTCAGTCAGTCGTAATGTGGGCATAGAGTTTTGAAATTAATACATCGATATATTAATTCTATTTGTATTAAAATTATGTAAATAAATTGTGCAATTTAAATGACAATTACACTGGGAAGTTCTGGATTCTATCAAATCACTTTAAAGAATTACCCAGTGAAAATTACTTTTTATTCAGAGGGCTGGTCAGTATTCTGCTGGAACTTCAGAGGGACCAAGTAGTTATTTGCTTGCCTCTCACCCCTGCTGCTAAGTGCTGCTAATCTGCAGAGGAAGTAGTGATATCTGGAGTGAGTGGGGTTTATTGCTGTTCCTGCCTGCATCTCTCAGGAAAGAAGAGGAAAGACTGCAGAAAGTAATCCTCAGCTGCTTGGGAAACATTATTCTGCCTTTTCTCTCGGCTTAACTGAAGGGAAGAAGGCCATTTGGCCCATTGAGTCCATGCTAACACTCAGGGGAGAAATTCCATTACTCCACACCCTTGTCTTGTTATTTACCTGTTTACATGCAACATTCCTTCTCAGACTTGCATATTAACTCTACTTTGGTTCTTTTTGCACTAACCTGCTATCACCATTGCTATCTATCCATTAATCTTACTTCCTATTTTCATTACTTTAAGTTGGATGGCATAATGGCACAGCTGGTAGACCTGTTGCCTTACAACACCTGAGATTCTGGTTTGATCCTGATTTCAGGTGTCGGCTGTGTGGAGTTTGTTCGTTCTCCCTGTGACTGCATATGTTTCCTCCGGGTGCTCCGGTTTCCTCCCATATCCCTGACATGCAGGTTTTTAGGTTAATTGGATTCTGTAACTAGCCAATAGTTGTGTGTGGAGAATGGATGAGAAGTGGGATAACATCAAACTATTGTGAATAGGCAGCAATGGTCTGCGTGGACTAGGTGGGCCCGTTCCTATGCTGTATCTATAAACTGAACTCTAAAAGTTCAATTTAAAAAAAAATTAACTACAGTATGTAAATTTCTCTGTATTCATTGTTTATTCCGTTTTCCTGTGCCCGCAACAATTTTTTTTAGAAAATAAGCCTAATCTGAAATAAGGGTTAAGGTAAAGCCACAGTGGCAAAGTGAGTAGAGCTTTTGCCACAGACCTGTAGTGACCCAGGGTTCAATCCTGATCTCCAGCACTGTCCGTGAGGAGTTTTGTTGTTCTCCCTGTGATCCTCTGTGGGTTTCCTCCTCTGGCACTGGTTTTCTGCCACATGACAAAGGACATTCTGGTTGGTAAGTTAATCAGCCATTTTCAGTTGCTCCTGGCATATAGAAAGGTGGTAGAATTTAAGAGTGAATTAATGGAGAAAATAAAACTCTTTCAGTAAGGATTAATGTAAAAATGGGAACTTGATTGGTAATGCAAGTTTGATGGGCCGTGCTGTGGTTCTCTTTGAAATAGTTACTATTTTTTACAATGCCATCAGATAAAACGTTCATGAACCCCCAAAAGCTTAACTTCAGCTGGACATCGGGATGCATCTCAGCATGGTTTGGGAACAGCTCCACTCCAAGACTGCAAGAAATTGGGGAGAATTGTGTACGCAGCACAGACCACCACACAAACCAACTTCCCTTCCATTGACTCCATTTACACTTCATGCTGCCTCGGCAAGGCCACCAGCATAATCAAGTACGAATCTTAACCTGGTCACTATCTCTTATCTCCTCTCCCATCAAGCAAGAGGTATAGATGTGTCAAAACACACAGCTCCAGATTCAGAGTGTTTAAGAAGGAACTGCAAATGCTGGAAAATCGAAGGTAGACAGAAAGCTGGAGAAACTCAGCGGGTGAGGAGCGAAGGAATGGGTGACGTTTTGGGTCGAGACCCTTCTTCAGTCTGAAGTTCAGAAATGTAAGTTCTCCTCCAGATTCAGGGACAGTTTCTTCCTAGCTGTTATCAGGCAACTGAACCATCCCATCAACAGCTAGAGAGAAGTCTGGAGCTACTATCTACCTCACTAGAGACATTGGGACTATCCTTAATGAGACTTTACTGGACTTTATCTTGCATTGAATATTATTCCCTTTATCATGTATCTGTACACTGTAAATGCGTCCATTGTAATCATGTATAGTCTTTCCACTGACTGGTTTGCAAGCAGCAAAAGCTTTTCACTCTACCTCGGTGCATGTGACAGTAAACTAAACTAAACTAAATTAAATATTCTCAGGCTAAGGAAAAAACAATAGGAATTGGATTATTGTGTACAGTTTTGGTCAAAAAAAAATATCATCCTCTGGATGGAGTGCATTCACTAGACATGGGAGTTTGCGAAATGCGGAGAGATTTAGTAGATTTTGCCAGTGCTCTCCTGAGTTTGTAAGCATGAGAGGAGATCTTGAACATTTCAGCAGATGGATGGATGGATGCAGAAAGAATTTACAAGAGACTGCAGATGCTGATATTTGTAGCATAAAATAAACTGCTGAAGGACCTCAGCAGGACAAGTGGAATCCAATGGGGCAATATAGGTGGATTGATATATCAGATTGGGGCTCTGCATCAGTCCATATGTAAGGTTCCGACCTGAAACATCGATTGTTCGCTTCCCTCCACAGATGCTGCTTGACTCATTGAGTTCCTCCTGCAGTTTGTTTGCATGCGGCAAGTATGATTCTTTCGACTGAGGAGTCGAAGACCACGAGTTACACTCAGAAAAAAGGGAGTATTTATTTGGGACAGAGATGAGACATTTCTGCCCTCAGAGAGTAGTGAATATTTGGGAAATTCTATCTTGGTGGACTGTTGAGGCTAGGCCATTGAGTTCATTCAAAGCAGCCCTTGAGTGCAGGAAAATGGAGCTAGGAGAGAAAATAAGCTATAATGATGAATGCTGGAGGAGGCTCCACGTGTCAGAGGTTGGAATTGAACTTGGCTCATTGGAGCTGCTAGGAGACCACCTTGCATCGCCTACACAGCCAAATTAAACATGCTCTTATCATAGCAACGTCTCCTACCCTTGATTCCTATCTGCAGGAGACTCCAGATTTTTTCATCCCCAAATTTCTATTTTACTGTCAAATCTGAGCGACGTCTCTCAGTTTTCAACTACTCCTGCCATGAGTTTTCAATGAGTTGTAAACCCAGAAATTCCCAAATAGACTTAGACCCAGACCTCTTTTCACAGTGCTGCCTGATATCAGGGTCCTTTATTTAGTGTCCCTGGCACATTTCTCTGTCGATGCAAAGGGATCAACTTTAACTCAAACGGGTGGGAATGCTGAGTTGTGTTTACATAGAGTATCGGACAGTACAGCAGAGGAGAAGGCCCTTCCACCCACAATGTCCATGCCAAACACAATGCCAATTTTATGGTGCTTTATTGTCACATGAGCACTGCACAGTGAAATGCTTTCTGCATAGATCACACATGCACGAGTCACCATATTTTGGCGCCATTTACAAAAAGTCCAAAGTGCTCGATGTACTGGAAAGGCTCCCAATCCAGGAAAGTCCCAGGCTGCTGTAAGGCCTCCTCCGTCACCCTTGACTGGCTCTCCTTGCAAACTGATGTTCGCTTAAAGTTTGATTAAATTAATTTCCTCTGCCTATATTTAATTCACATCCCTCCATTCCCTGCATATCCATTTCTCTCTATTAAAGCCTCTTTAATGCCATTATACAAATAGTCCTGCTGGACAACTCAAGCTGGTTTTCTGAATTATTGCTACTTGAAGGTTTATGGTAACTAATCTCGCCCTGCACATCTTCATTAAACTTTGCCCCTCTCACCTTAAAGATATGCCCTCTGTTCCTTGATATTTCCATCCTGGGAAAAAGGTTCTGACTGTCTCCCCTATCTTTGCCTCTTATAATTTTATATACTTCTATCAGGAGTTTACCATCAGCTCAGACATTATTTTATTGAATAGCAGAGCAGGCTCAAGACGCTGGATATCTAATTTCTGTTCCTAATTCGAATGTTCATTGCATTTTCTCTGGATAGATAGATTATTGATTAGTACGGGTGTCAGAAGTTATGGGGAGAAGACAGGAGAATGGGGCTCGGAGGGAGAAATAGATCATCCATAATTGAATGGCGAAGTAGACGATGGGCCGAATGGCCTAATTCTATTCCTAGTCCTTATGACCTTTTGAAACTTGCAGCCCTGTTCAAACAACTTCTAGATATGACCCTTAGTACTACCAGGTCTGAGCTATCTGTTCTTCCAAGTTGCCTTGTGGTGCTAATATCAATCTTTGCCGAAAGCACACAATCTTGTAAAACATACAACTGTCGTTATAGGAAATGTGTACACGATTTCGACTGATGGCTTGCGTGCAGGGTATCACAAATATTGCTTGTAAAACATGTAAGTAAATGTTTCTGTATGCTTTATTGCAAGATTAATTTGTTATGCTCTTTTAGTATCTGATTAAGTTGTTGAACACATCATATCGCCTGAAGATAGAGTCAAAAAGCTGGAGCAACTCCGGTCTCTGCTTCAGATGTGCTTCCAGGAGGATACCAGATGGCTTTACTATATTTGTTCCCAATGGCAATATGTAGTGAATGAGTTAACGGAGTGTAATGTGCAGGAAATAGCTGTTGATGACCTCTAACCTGCAAAGGATATGAGAGTGGATGTGGCATGCTGTGAATGCATTGCTTATTCAGCACTCGCTACTAATAGTGAAGTGAACACAAGAGAAGGATATTGCATTCATCCAACTCACCTTGGATTGATGTTCTACATCAACCCGACCAGGGGGAAGGAATCTCCTGATTGATAATGATACGCATATTTCTATTTCCAAATCTATGTCATATTTGGAAAATCTATTTCCAAATCTTCAGTCTATCAGTCTGCTGAAGTTGCATCAGCTCACTGGGAAATCTTCAGTTCATCTAGTGTGCAGACACTGCCTGTCCTCCTTCCTTAACATCTCTGCATTTTTGCACTAAATAATTGCCTTGATATGTGGAGCTAAAATTATGGTTGTTATTACAATAAGGCCCCTTAAGGCGCCGCAATGGTGCAGCGGTTGAGTTGCTGTCAAAAAGCACCAGAGACCCAGGCTCAATCCTGACTACGAGCACTGTCTGTACAGAGTTTATACGTTCTCCCCGTGACCACATGGGCTTTCTCCGGGAGCTCCGGTTTCCTCCCACATCCCAAAGACGTACAGGTTTGTAGTTTAATTAGCTTGGGTAAAATTGTAAATTGTCCCTTTTGAACAATGCTTCAAGTCAAACAATTTTCACAACTCATACATCTCCATCTCCTCCCCACCTTGTTCCATCCACCTACTACCCTCACGTTTTACCCACCGGATCCCCTCCTCCACCTGGTTCCATCTGGCCTTCACCTCTCTCCTCTTGGTTCTCTTTATCACCTTCTTTACTCCTCAGATTCCAATACTGGTGGCCTTCGTGTTCCCACGTATCACCCTTCAGCAACTGTCTTCACCTTTACCCTCCCTTCCCCCTAACTGGCTCAAACTGCCTTTATTTTTTCCCTTTGCTTCCACCTATCACCCTCCTGCCTGTGTCTCCCACTCCACCCATCCCCTTTTCCAATCTGCTTTATCTGTCCACCATTTCTTCACCCCTGCTCAGTCCAGGGCAGGGGTGAAGAAATGGTGGACAGATAAAGCAGACCACTTACTGGCCCCTGTCTCACCACTCCCTCTCCACGTTCAGTCCTGATTCTGTGTCTCAACCAGAACCATCAGTGATGCTTCCCCCCCCCCCCATAGACACTGCTCAGCCCCCTGAGTTCGTCCAGCAATTTGTTTTCCACTTTTCATTTTAATTACGTGGCTGTTAGTCCCTGCATTTTGAACAGTCCTTCGTGAAACAACTACGAATATTCTCGCAAGTTTACATAGTTTTTTTTTTTAATTTCTTGTCACAAATTTATTGCAGTCAGATGCAATTTATATTTGGGGTAATTTAATCAATTTCTTGTCATGACTAAGTCAATTTGGGCGACATAAGAGGCAGGTAGCAAACAAATGTTTCTTTCTTAACAAAACACAAAGTTCTGGAGTAACTCAGCGGATCGGGCAGCATCTCTGGAAAGAATGTATAAGCAACGTTTTGGGTGGGGACCCTTCTTCAGATTTTCTCATAATTAACTGCCAGATTTTTGAAAAAGTAAGCTTTTTGAAATGGTATACTTCTTGCAATCTTCAAAATTAAATGAATCTGTTGGATGCCGCATTGAAAGGGAACGTGTTTTCATGTTCGACTGTTCCGACGTCGGAGTTTGAATTGTCCCGACGAGAGGGCCTGTACATCAGGCCATCTGTAGCGGCGACTACAGAGAGTTCATGGCCCCAACCACTGGCTGAACTTTGTGCCTTCCACCACAGTTACGAATGCTGTGGTGGATGTTTGTGTTAAATCTTATTGTGTATTGTGTGTTCTTTTTTAGTGTATCACTGCTGGCAAATTCATTTCACGACACCTTCGGGTGTATGTGATGAATAAAATTGACTTTGACTTTGACTTTTGTTATAGAGCCATAGAGACATAGATTAATACAGTGTGGAAACAGGTCCTTCGGCCCAACTCGCCCACACCAGCCAACAATGTCCAAGCTACACTAGTCCCACTTGCCTGCATTTGGTCCATAGCCCTCCAAACCTGTCCTGTCCATGTACCTGTCTAACAGTTACTTAAACGATGGGTTAGCCCCAGCCACAACTACCTCCTCTGGCAGCTTGTTCCATACACCCACCATGCTTTGTTCCATACACCCACCATGTTACCCCTCGGATTCCTATGAAATCTTTTTCCCTTCACCTTGAACCTATGTCCCATGGTCCTCGATTCCCTTACTCTGGGTAAGAGACTCTGTGCATCTACCCAATCTATTCCTCTCATGATTTTGTATACCTCTATAAGATCACCCCTCATCCTCCTACGCTCCATGGAAGAGAGACCCAGCCTACTCAACCTCTTCCTATAGCTCACACCTTCTAGTCCTGGCAACATCCTTGTAAATCTTTTCTGAACCCTTTCAAGCTTGACAATATCTTTCCTGTAACATGGTGCCCAGAACTGAACACAATATTCTAAATGCAGTTTCACCAACATCTTATACAACTGCAACATGACACTCCCAACTTCTATACTCGATACTCTTTTTGATGAAGGCCACCTTATCTACCTGCAAATCGACCTTCATGGAACCATGCACTGGTACTCCTAGATCCCTCTGCTCCTACAACACTACCCAGAGGCCTACCATGCACAGTGTAAGTCCTGCCCTTGTTTGACGTCCCAAAATGCAACACCTCACACTTCTCTGTATTAAATTACATCAACCATTCCTTCGCCCACTTGGTCAATCGATCCAGATCCTGCTGCAATTGTTCAGAACCATCTTCACTATCTGCAAAACTACTAACTTTTGTATCATCATTATTTTTCTCATAAGCACTTTGCGCTTCAAGCGGATGACTATTGATTTTGCTGGTGCAGATAGATTAAATGTAGGTGGGGTGCTCACAGATATTTGGGAATTGTTGAGCAGGATTGGGGCAATTTTTATGCACTGATACTTTCCAGTCACATTATAATTTGCCTTAAATTTTAAATTGACTATCTTGTTAGTGACCTGCAGTGACCCAATTAATATTGCTGGGTAGATTGCTCAATATCACAAATATCGTTAGGTGAACTTCACCATCTGAAAGTTCCTCTCCAACTTATACACTATCTTGACTTGGAAAGATTGTGGCATTTTTTTCATTGTCACTGTGTCAAAATTCTAGAACTTTTTAAAAGAGAACTATGGCAATATCTTCATCCAAAGGACTGCTTTGATTAAGGATAGTAGAATCAAGGAACTGCAGATGCTGGTTTACACAAAGGACACAACGGGATTGAATAACTTAGTGGGTCAGGCAGCACCTCTGTTGAACATGGATAGGTGATGTTTCAGGTCAGGACATTGTGTCCTTTTTTGATTAAGGATAATTAGAAATGAACAATAATTTAGTTATTTTAATTATTTTAGTTTATTATTGCCACATGTACCGAGGTGTACTCTTCCAGTCAAAGAAAAGACTATACATGAATACAATCAAGCCGTCCAAGGTGTACAGATGAAGGATAAAGTGTGATAAAGATAGTTCAAAGGACCAATGAGGTAGATGTGAGATAGACACAAAATACTAGAGTAACTCAGCGGGACAGGCAACATTTCTGGAGAGAAGGAATAGGTGACATTTCAGGTCGAGACCCTGCTTCAGAGGTAGGTGGGAGGTCAGAACTGTGCTCTAGCTAGCATTCAGTTGCTTGCTGACATCTGGGAAGAAACTATCCCTGAATCTGGAGCAATAAATGCTACCCTTCCAATTAATGCCAGCATCCAATAGAGTAGATGCTTAATTAATGGCATATAAAAAAAACATCCAGCAAACAAACAACAAACATAATATGAACATCCAGGTTCAGGAACAGCTTCCTCCCCACAGCCATCAAGCTATTAAACTCGCCATCAAACAAACTCTGAACAGTAACAGCCTAGTGCACTTTATCTGTTTATTTATTGTGTGTATTTATGGTCTATGGTGTATTTATGGTCTATGGTATATAGACACACAGAACTTTTATCTCCTGTTCTGTCTGTTGTTTACATATTCTGTTGTGCTGCAGCAAGCAAGAATTTCATTGTCCTATCATGACAATAAAACTCACTTAACTTTTGATTCTTGACACTCTTGCATTACCTTATAAAGTTATCTGAATTTCTGTGTTAGCCTGGGGTACCAGTTTCACAGAAGCTATTAAAATGGTAACAGCATTATATCTCAATGTTTCTTCTCATGTGATAATGGATGTAAAATTGGATCTAAAGTTTAATTGATCAGAAAGAGAGAATGCTCGTTATCTTTTATACAAAACATGCCACACACACACACTTTTCTTTTTGATAAAGTTTTCAAAGGTAACCACCAAATGCAATGAGGAGAAACTTAGACCTTTTAATAGTTTTCAAATAATTCCTATATGTTAAAAGACAGCAGTAAATGTGTATTCAAGACAGCCAATTATAGGATATAAATAGGACTATAGGGAAATGGGAACACACAGTGGAAGCTTTTGACCATTAAATGATATGTAATATGTGTCACAAACTGCCCTCAAGTTGTGGTAGGTAAAAAAAAATGAATTGCTGAGAGAACACAGTACTCCATCTGTCTGATTCATTTGTTGTCCTGCCCTTTAATGGTAATGTTATAACAGGTTTTTGATTGATTATTCCAGCAAGCAACAAGTTCTCTGTTACACTGACGACTTGTTCCTTGTATGCCGGCCTAGAAAGCTGAGGAATTGTGAACTGAGGAGACAAAGGGCATGCTTGTGCCGAGTTTATAATGATCAGGAATTTGCTAAGTCACGTTCAGACTTTGCTGTACCTGTCTGATGGCTGAACACTTTCCAAATGTAATCCCTGAATAGGTCATGGTCACACTCACTGGAAGAGGTAAAGTTGATGTGGATTTCTGTGTACAATATCATTTTAAACCAATTGTTTGACCACCAAATCTATGCAGATCAGGGATACAATGTGTAACCATTATAGATGCCTCTTATAATTCAAATAAATCTTTGTGTGCGTATGGTTACATATCTTAGTGCTATCACCATATCAATACTCTCACTTACTTATTTGTGAGAGTTGATCCATTTAAAGTTACATTCTCGCCATATCTAGAATTGCACTTTTCAGTTATTACACTACGGTGAACATTGACAGGATGAATCTTAAACGGGGCGACAGGTATCCATTATGGGGTGGCGCAGTGGTACAGTTGCTGTCTTACAGTGCCAGAGACCCGGGTTCGATCCTGACTATGGGTGCTGTCTGTACGGTTTTCTCTGGGTACTCCCGCACTCCAAAGACACACAGGTTTATAGGTTAGTTGGCTTTGGTAAAATTGTAATTTGTCCCCAGTGTATAAGATAGTGCTGAAGGGCCTGATTCCGCACTGTATCTCCAGTCTAATGGTCTAAACTATATTTAATATTGCGCATTACATTTTTCATCTTTTAAATATTATTTCTATATTCTGCTATAGATAATTTGGAGATATGATGAATTGATATCACCCATTGATAGTGTCTTCTTAAAGTCCTAAGTTGTCATAAGAACTCGATTGTGCCAAGGACCTCTAAGTTCACCACTGCTAATACAAGCACTTTAATTGTTTCTTTCACAGCAGGCAACAGTCATAATATAATTATGGTCTGTCAGTAGAAAATGCAGTGGCATTTATGAGGCAAGGTTAAGGTTTTCCTTTGAGTGCAGCTCCAATATGCAGCACATTTTAAAAAAACAGGTAGTGTTTGAACCATAGCCAGCTCCTGGTGGGTCCAACGGACTTGAGAGAAAAGGAGAGAATGGGCTGGGTAGCAGTTTGTGAATTGGATGATAGGTTATGGCTTGTAAACAGTATTAGGGTCAGGGTGCCCAAATGAGTCGAGAGCAAAATAAGAAATATAGGGCAGTCACGGTGGCACAGCAGTAGAGTTGCTGCCTTACTGCGATCGCAGTGCTGGAGACCTGGGTTTGATCCCAACTACGGGTGCTGTCTGTAAGTAGTTCATACGTTCTCCCAGTGATCTGCGTGGGTTTTCTTC
Organism: Okamejei kenojei; assembly: GCA_035221665.1. NCBI lineage: Eukaryota > Metazoa > Chordata > Chondrichthyes > Rajiformes > Rajidae > Okamejei > Okamejei kenojei. The sequence goes on from CM069132.1 coordinate 94,195,061, forward strand.
GAGATCTTCGGTTTCCTCCCACATTGCAAAGAGGTATAGGTTTGTAGGTTAATTAGCCTGGTAAACATAAAAGTTGTCCCTAGTGGGTGTAGGATAATGTTAATGTGCGGGGATCACTGGTCGGCGCGGAATTGGTGGGCCAAAGGGCTGTATCTCTAAACTAAACAAAACTAAATTAAAGTCAAGAGTGTTTTATTGTCGTATGTTCCAGATAGAACTATCAAATTCTTACTTGTTGCAGCACGACAGAATATGTAAGCATAGTACACTGTAAACAATAAAATAAATGAGAGAGAGAAAAAAGATCAGTGTGTACACACTCACAAGTACACACATACACACGTATATATATATACAGTGCATTCAGAAAGTATTCAGACCCCTTCACTTTTTCCATATTTTGTTACGTTACAGCCTTATTCTAAAATGGATTAAATTGATTTTTTTTAATCATCAATCTACACACAAAACCCCATAATAAAAAAGCGAAAACTGGTGTTTAGAAATTTTTGCAAAGTAATTAAAACTAAATTACTGAAATATCACATTTACATAAGTATTCAGACCCTTTACTCAGTACTTTGTTGAGGTACCTTTGGCAGTGATTACAGCCTCAAGTTCATGATCAGCCATGATCATATTGAATGGTGGTGCAGGCTCGAAGGGCCGAATGGCCTACTCCTGCACCAATTTTCTAGGTTTCTAAGTCTTCTTGGGTATGATGCTACAAGGCACACCTGTATTTGGGTAATTTCTCCCATTCTTCTCTGTAGCTCTCAAGCTCTGTCAGGTTGGATGGGGAGTGTCGATGCACAGCTATTTTCAGGTTCCTGCAGAGATATTCAATCAGGTTCAAGTCCGGGCTCTGGCTGGGCCACTCAAGGACATTCACAGACTTGTCACAAAACCACTCTATAGTTGTCTTGGCTGTGTGCTTAGGGTTGTTGTCCTGTTGGAAGGTGAACCTCTGCCCCAGTCTGAGGTCCTGAACGCTCTGGAGCAGGTTCTCATCAAGGATCTCTCTGTACTTTGATTTGTTCATCTTTTCCTCGATCCTGACCAGTCTCCCAGTTCCTGCCGCTGAAAAACATCCCCACAGCATGATGCTGCCACCACCATGCTTCACCGTAAGTATGGTATTGGCCAGGTGATGAGCGGTGCCTGGTTTCCTCCAGACGTGACACTTGGCATTCAGGCCAAAGAGTTCAATCTTGGTTTCATCAGACCAGAGAATCTTGTTTAGGTGCCTTTTGGCAAACTCCAAGCGGGCCGTCATGTGCCTTTTCCTGAGGAGTGGCTTCTCATCGGTGGAGTGCTGCAGATATAGTTGTCCTTCTGGAAGTTTCTCCCATCTCCACAGAGGAATTCTGGAGCTCTGTCAGAGTGACCATCAGGTCTGTGTAGAATTTGCACATTCTCCTGGTGACTATGCTCTAGTTTCTTCCCGTATCCCAAAGATGTGCAGGTTCATAGGTCAATTGGCCTTTGTAAAATTACCACTAATGGGCCAGGAATGGACGGGAAAGTGGGATAACATAGAACTAGTGTGAATGGGTGGTCAATGATGTTCATGGACTCGGTGGGCCAAAGAGGCATTTCCAGACAGTTTGATCTTTCATTCAATGGCCATGCAGACCATCAAACAACTATCCACACAATTCAATTTTCCAGCACTTGGACCAGTAGACCTCTGTGTCTTGGCATTTCAATAATCCCAAAAAATATGGTAGGAATTCCTGCCTCCACCAACAAGGCAGGCAGGTCATAACATGTGTCAACAAGTTTTCGGTGAAAAAACATTTCCTTAAATTGTCTCGAAATGTCTTACTTCTCTTCTCTGGCCTGCACCCACTAGTTACATTTTTATAAGGAAGCAGTTTTTCCAATCTCTCCTCAATCCTCTCCTGCCTATAGTATGGCTACCAGAAATGCACACAACAAATGTTCTGACAAGAGTCTCTGACCTGAAAAGGTTGACTGTGTTTCTCTTCCCACTGATGTGACCTGATCTGCTTCACATTTCCAGCATTTTTTCTTTTTGTTTGCGGTCTAAGAAATGTTTTATCCCTTCACCTCTTATATTCTGCATCCAAGCGAATTAAGCCAGACATTTTACGTACCATTTTACCATCCTTATCCACTTGTGCTTTTGCCTCAGGGATCCGTGAGATCTTTCTAGGTCTATCTAGAGTATATCTGGGGTTAGACACCTATTGTAGACACAAGGAACTACAGATGTTGTTTTACCGTGGGAAGACACAAAATGCTGGAATAACTCAGCAGGTCAGGCAACATCTCTGGAGAACATGGATCGGTGACATTTTGGATCAGGAACCGTAACATGGTCCTGGGTCTGTGGAGCGCCCATACCAGAAACATCACTTAACCATGACCTTCAATGATGCTGGCTGACTAGCTGAGTTACTCCAGCAGTTTGTGTATTTCCTCTAATAAACACACCAGGATCCTCTGCTCCTCTGTACTTAGTAAAGTCCACCATTCATTGTACAGTATATACCCTAACTTTACCAGTCCCTCCATGCATTAACACATGGATATTCATCGAGTACCGAAATAAAAAATATAGAGATAGTTTCTCAACTTTTAGTTGCCATTGAAATTTAGGAGTGTGCTGGGCATAATTCTCTGACTATTGTGGTTGGAAAACAGTACAGACATTTGCTTGAATCTCTCGGGAGATGGAGCTCCCTGCCAAAATAAGAAATTGTGAAAACGCCTTATACCTACTTTCTCACCCAGAATAAAGGAATGCGGAGAAAAACAGGGAAAAAGGAATGGATATAAAGAGCAATGCTGTGCATGGATTTTGAATCTAAAAGGTGGTGAAAAATGATGTTTTTCCAATGCCTTTTTACATTCCAGGATCAGGCAGCACACAATGAATCTTCGCAACAGGTGGTACTCAGTGAAAGATTAATATCCCAAAAATGTGGCACTTGACTCTCATGAGTAAAATCTCGTACTTAAGTAGTTATACTATACAAAGCATTCATAAAGGAATTATTATTGCATGTAGCACGTTGCATACTTTGCAATTTAGAAAGTCCAGGAGCAGATGCCAAAGAAGAAGGAATGGGTCTCCATTACCAGATCACAAGGAGGTCACACATGAGAGAGGGGAAACGGCCCGATACAATATTCTGCCTCTAGTTTGAGCAAGAGGCCAGCAAAGAATTACAATTTATTTCAATAAAACCCATTGAAGAAATGCACCCACAAACATTTCTGTTTCAGTTTAGAAGGATGAGAGGGGATCTTATAGAAACATATAACATTCTTTAGGGATTGGACAGGCTCGATGCAGTAAAAATGTTCCCCGCGTTGGGGGAGTCCAGAACCAGGGGTCACAGTTTAAGAATAAGGGGTAGGCCATTTAGGACTGACATGAGGAAAAACAGAGAGATAATTGTGAATCTGTGGAATTCTCTGCCATAAAGGTGGAGGCCAATTCACTGGACATTTTCAAGAGTGAATCAGATTTGGCTCTTAGGGCTACGGAATCAAGGGATATGGGGAAAAAGCAGGAACGGGGTACTTGATTTTGGATGATCAGCCATGATCATATTGAATGGCGGTGCTGGCTCAAAGGGCCGAATGGCCTACTCCTGCACCTATTTTCTATGTTTCTATGTTTCTATGATTCTCTCTCCATTGTCTCAGTGATTATATCATTCTCCATTGTGTGTCAACCCTGTCGCCCTCATGCAATAATTGGAGTGCTGGCCTCTTCTCCTTGATCCGTCGGGAATATAATAGCTGATGTGGTCATCCAGTGAAGCCGGCTGCTGCTTTACAACCTTCCTCCTCTCCCATTGTGGGGAGAATCATTATCAACACTGGAGATTTCCCGAAGGGCTGAACACATAAAGTTTTAGCCATAACGTAGAAACAAAGAACTGCATGTTCAGTCTGAAGAAGGGTTTTGTCCCGAAACGTCACCTCTCCATGTTCTCCAGGGATGCTGACTGACCTGCTGAGTTACTCCAGCAGTTTGTGTTGTTTTAAATATTAGCCATAATTCATCTGCAAATATGATTACATTTTTCTTCAGGGTTTCTATCAGGCGGTTACTTAAATTGGAGAAGTCTGGCTTGTGTTTTCATTCCAGTTTGCACTGTAATAGGTTTTGACAATGAAGAGGCCATTCAGAAGAATGAAGAAGGGAAACAGGCTCTGGAAAAAGGGACACCAAAATATTTTGTCAAGATACCAGAGGTGGCTGGGAATTTGATTCCACCAGTAACACACTAATTCATTGAAATTATTTTGATAAATAATTGTAGTACTAGTAATGTAAGATCAACAACATCTATTTATAAGGCCACTTAAAGCTGTAGCCACCACCCTCTATGTCCCATGTGTTTCTCGAAGCTTTATCAAACACTAATTAAATCTAAGGCAGTGGAGGAGAGATGAGGGCAGATGCCGAAAGGTTTCAAAGAGGCTGGTTTTAAAGAGCTTCTTAATGGAGGAAATAGAAATAGGACATTGGAGAGGGTACAGCAGGAATCTAAAGCTCAAGGTCTTGGGACCTAGAGACACAACAAAACCAAAGGACAAAGAGATAGTCTAAGGCCAAAGAGATTCAATTCAGGAATGGAGAAAAGAACAGACTTCAGGGACTGCAGTTAACTTTGAAGAAAACATCCAGCATATATCCCAATATAATTGAAAGAAACAATGGCCTTGATGGGGCTCCTCTTCAGCCAAGAGGTATGGAATATGATTGTTTTTTATGCTGGCAAATCACACTTCCTTGTCTGGTAGACCCAGCCATTGAGTGAAGAGGCGGAGCTCAGTTATAGTAAGTTGAGGATCTGAATATGCTTTGTTTATGCATCTGCCAGACATGCTGGTGCACCTGCCAGGACGATCAGTGACCTGGGAGGAAAGCTAACTGACGGTACGTGTTTTTTTTTTCTTTTTTCTTTTTTTTACTTTAATTAATGGTAATATTTTAATGAATTTAAATGTTCAAAGTTTGTAAAAAATATTGAGATGAGTTTTAATTATTTTCATTACTTAAGTCTATTTTACCTGGTTTTATGTGTTTTTACTGAACTGTTGAAAAGGCCCTTGATGGCATGAGAGTCCAAACGGCCCTGAAAGTGGACCAGGAGAATGTTCTGAGGATCCACCACCTGAGGACTAGTCACTGCTCGTGGATAGCTCCAATATATGGGGCAGCTGCTGTGGTGAAGCTCCCAATTAGGTGCAGGGTTGTTAGCCTGTGGCTGTGGGCTGTGGGCCACGTCGGCATGACCTGACCTAATTATTACAGGTAGTTTATACATACCTGGCTGGACCCGTCATGGTCGCTGACTGCAAGGGGAAAGTGCAGAAACCACCGAGCCCAGCCTCGAAGAACAGAGAGTTGAGGAGGAAGGGGCCACTGCCCACGACGGACACGAGGAGCGGGCCGGTAGGAGAGGGATCGAGGTATTGCCTCCAGCACCTTCAAGGTCGGCTGCAGGAGGTGCCCCCGGATCCCAGAGTTGGTCAGGCAAGTAGAGGGATGTCAGTTTGCTGGCCTAGCCAATCAAGGGTGTGGAGGAGGTCATGCAGCGATGTGGGGCTTATCTAGGTTGGGAGCCACTCCTGTACATCGAGCACTTCGACCGGACTTTGGACTTTTGTAAATGGTGCCAAAATGTGGCGACTCGTGCATATGTGAGCTACACGAACCAAATTTCACTGTGCAGTGCAAACGTGACATTAAAGAACCATTTCACCATTGAATTAACTGGTTGTAAAAAGAATAATGCTTTATCTTTAACTTTGGTCAGCAACAATTCTATACTATCCTTGAATTCACTTTCTATCAACAGTTGCAAGCTTAAGACTCAAAATCGACCAGAACAGACCAACCTAAACCAAATCAATAGATCGAAGTAAGGTGTAATAGTGGGTCAAAGCATTTCTCACAAGGCACCTGATCTTAAATTTAGCTGCTCGTTTACAGTTGCACATCAGTTCCTCTGCTATGGTTAGAGATAGAATGTAGAACATAGAACAGTAAACACAGGAACGGGCCCTCCGGCCCATAATGCCTGTGCTGAACACAATGCCAAGACCAACTCTTATCTGCCTGCACCTAATCCTCATCACTCCATTTACGGCACATCCACATTCACAAAAATTAGTGTACATGGGGAAACGGTCACATAAATCGGTTCCAAACACCTAACTGTCTGCAATTTTTTAAAAAACGGATTCGTGTGTTTAAATCCACTCCCAATCTTGCCTCTCCTTATTTCTGTAACCTCTACTCTGACCTCCAACCTCTGAAAATACTGACAATGCTCCAGTTTCAGCTATTTGCATATCTCACCAACAGATGCTTGAAATTGGATCTCCTGGACACTGAGCTCTGGAATTCACTCTCTGAGCACTTCTACCTCTTCACCACCACCCTTTTCCTTTAAGATATCACGTAAAACACATCTCTATGCCCATGGTCTAAGTTAGCATATCTAAAGATCTCTTCTTCGTTAATTTTAGTATCATGATTTTCAGTTTGAAATGCCATTTTGTACGTTGTCTCTCCACATTAATAGTGGTGCATAATTGCAATTTTTACACACAGCAACTCTAATTAATTTCCTTGGCGCTTTTAATTATTCATTTTGAATTTGCTTTCACACAGCATTTCCACATTTAATAAAAACAAATTATACTTTAAACCTCGGGTTATTACTGCATTATTACTGTTTTGGACACGGAAAATCAATTGATCCCTGGAGCTGAAAGTTATGTTTGTTCAAAGTCAATTTATAATTTTTTTAATATTATTTTCTGGGCCAGCAACTATTGACTCAATCTCTCCCCAAAAAAGCATCTAGTTTCACCCAATCACAAGTCTCCAAATGCTGAATAGGGACTCCGCTGATTACAATTGGGGCCTATTCGCAATCAGGAATCTTTCTTTTTTTTTGTGATTTTTTTTCTTCCTCAATCTCTATTTTCAACACTGATCTCTGCCTGCACCTTTGTACTGCACGGAAGTTGTTCTCATTTACAAGCTTCTAGCCTGTCATTCAGGCTAGCCTTGGGCAGAAGCTTAAAGATAAGTTCCACGGTTAAAAATTGTAGAAGGTTTACAAATCCTAATCCTCTGGATGTCCAATCTTCAAAAAAAATCTCACAAAACCCGGCCTTTGGATTAAAATCTGGACATAATCACTCAACTGGAATGTAGTGCATGAGGCGTTGGTGGAGGCAAAGACTTTCACTAAGTTTGAAAAGCAACCGGATGAGCATGTGAATTGCCAAAGCAGAGGAGCGATGGACCGGATGTTGGGAAATGGGATTCATATAGATGGTTTCTGAATGGTCAGCAGAGGCATGGTGGGTCAAAGAACCTGTTTCTGAGCTCTATAACACAGAAACATAAAAACATAGGTGCAGGAGTAGGCCATTTAGCACCACCATTCAATATAATCATGACTAATCATCTAAAATCAGTACCCCCTTCCTGCTTTTTCTCCATATCCCTTTAGCCCTAAGAGGCATATCTAACTCTCTCTTGAAAACATCCAGTGAATTGGCCTCCACTGCTTTCTGTGGCAGAGAATTCCACAGATTCATAACTCTCTGGGTGAAGATTTTTTTCCTCATCTCAGTCCTAAGGGGAAATGGCGGTGCCTCGCGGCAGCGGCCCCTGCAGTCCATCTGTCCTTTTAAAATCTGCTGTCCTGTTCAATGTGTAGTTTGCTGTGGTTTTTATATTGTTTTTAACTGTGTATATGTGGGGGGTGGGGGAAAGTTTTAAATCTCTTCCTTGCATGGGAGACCCAACATTTTCCCTGTCGGATCTCCGTTGTCGTTGGGGCCTAGCACTGTGGAGCGTCTTCCAGCTGGAATAACTGGGGGCTCCAGATGCGGGGCCTGCAGATTTACTATCGTGGGGCTGGCCGGCCTCGGAGCATGGGGAGCTGTGGAGGCGCGCAACTGCGACCAGACTTCAGAGCTTCTGAGGCTCCAGCTGCAGACCTGTGGAAGATGACATCGGGAGCTCACAGGTCCCTGGTGGGAGACCGCTTTTCAGAGCTCCTACGGTGGCAGCTTCTCCCACCCCAGTTGCGGGGCTGAAAACGACCCGGAGCCTGACATCGCCCAACATCGCCCGGCGCGGCTTTAACGGCCGCGGGACTTGCCATCGCCTGCCGGGGGCTTTAACATCTGGAGAGGATGGAGAGCAGGGGAGAGACAAGACTGCCTTCCACAGTGAGGAGGAGATTCACTGTGATGGATGTCAGTGTGAATTGAGTTGATTGTGTGTCTTGTAAAATTGTTTCCTTTTGTTGAATGGCTGCAGAAACCAAAGTTCCTAACGGAAAAATAAAGTTCATTGAAATTGAAATTAAAATTGAAATAGCCTACCCCTTATTCTTCAACTGTGACCCCTGGTTCTGGAGTCCTCCAACATCGGGAAAATATTTCCTGTATCTAGCCTGTCCAACAATAGACAATAGACAATAGGTGCAGGAGTAGGCCATTTGGCCCTTCGAGTCAGCACCGCCATTCAATGTGATCATTGCTGATCATCCCCAATCAGTACCCCGTTCCTGCCTTCTCCCCTGACTCCGCTATCTTTAAGAGCCCTATCTAGCTCTCTCTTGAAAGCATCCAGAGAACCTGCCTCCGCCGCCCTCTGAAGCAGAGAATTCCACAGACTCACCACTTTCTGTGAGAAAAAGCGTTTCCTCGTCTCCGTTCTAAATGGCCTACTCCTTATTATCAAACTGTGGCCCCTGGTTCTGGACTCCCTCAACATCGGGAACATATTTCCCGCCTCTAGTGTGTCCAAGCCCTTAACAATCTGCTCCATCCTCTCAGCATATGACACTCCCGCTATCCCGAGAATTAACCATGTAAACCTACGCTGCACTCCCTCAATAGCAAGAATGTCCTTCCTCAAATTAGGCGACCAAAACTGCACACAATGCTCCAGGTGTGGTCTCACTAGGGCTCTGCACAACTGCAGAAGGCCTTTAAGAATTTTTAATGTTTCTGTAAGATTCCTTCTCATCCTAAATTCTAGTGATACAAGCCCAGTTGACCCATTCCTTCATCATATGAGTCCCGCCATCCCAAGAATTAACCTGGAGAACCTACACTGCACTCCCTCGATAGCAATAATGTCCTTCCTCAAATTAGGAGACCAAAATTGCGCACAATACTCCAGGTGCAGTCTCACCAGGGCCCTGTACAACTGCAGTAGGACCTCCTTGCTCCTAAACTCAAATCCACTTGCAAAGAAGGCCAACATGACATTAACTTTCTTCACTGCCTGCTGTACCAGCATGCTTACTTTCAGTGACTGATGTACAAGAGTTCTTGTTGCACCTCCCCTTTTCCTAATCTGACTCCATTCAGATAATAATCTGCCTTCCTGTTCTTTCCACCAAAGTGGATAACCTCACATTTATCCACATTATATCCACATCACCCAACCTATCCAAGTCATCCTGCATCCTCATAGCATTCTCATTGGAGCTCACACTGCCACCCAGCTTTGTGTCATCTGCAAACTTGGAGATGCCACATTTAGTTCCCTTGTCTCAATCGTTAATATATATCGTAAATAACTGTGGACCCAGCACTGAGCTTTGAGGTGTAATTATGCTCCTAGAGCTAACCCCATTAATCTAGTTCAGTAAAACACTGAGTCAAGCACTGGACCACTAAATATTTTATTTTATGAAACAATAACACATTCCCTATACGATACCTAGCCACACCGCGGGATCGATCCTTGTCTCTGCTTGTCCAACGCCTTCAGCCTCTTGCAAGCAGACACCTCCAAAAGGTTACGCAGTCCCAAGCACTCCTCCAGAAGATCGATAACGAACCTCGTGGGGTTACCTTTTATAGGTCATTGAACCCAGGTTAACATTGAGGAAGTACCTCTACTAACCAATCACAGATATTGATTACATTAAAGTATTATTGACAGTTCCCCAACCCAATTACAAAGCATCCCATTACAATGTTTCTACAGAAGCTCCTGGAAGGAAGTCAATCAAACATATAATGCAACATTCTCCTGAGGAATATAAACAATTCAAACAAGGCTTTACACTTCAGCCAATCCTCAAACAGTAACCTAAACATTTCGCAACATTATTAACAGTATTTACAATCCTCCTGCAGCCAGCCTATCATGTCAATGCTCTTGCAAAACCTTTGGGTTTCCCTGCAAAGTGCTCATACATTTTAACAATAGTATGGACATCGGGACCTCACCTTATCTGATAGTTCAATCTAGGACCTAGACATCCTGGTACCAATTTGCAGCTCACAGCTTTGCACAGGAATTGACCAAACAGCTTTTGCAAATGCCCTGATACTCCAATTTTATATGTCTCTATTTTACTTCAGGATCACGTGAGTGACTACGTGAATACCCCGCCAGCACGCATGCGCGACATATCGTCTAACGCATTGCGCAGTGACAGGCGGGAGGAGCATGGCTCCTCCAAGCGGTAGGTTTAAAACGGACCTGCAGGTAAGTTCTACTACTCTGAGGTCGTTTTCCGTTCTGTACGACTTATTTTTTACAGAACGAAGAATACATGGACAAGCCAAAGACAAAGTCCAAACGGACCACAACGAAGCTGACTGCGGAGGACTGCGGGAATGCGGGCAGTCAGCAGTGGCCGACTTCACCTGGGACGTTAACCGTGCGGTCAGCAGCCCCCAACTTGGCACCGGCACAGTCCGTAGGGGTACCTCGGACTGGCGGGTAGGCCACTCGGAAGTCGGATAAGCCCTTAGACCCGGATGGGTCGGGCCGGGAAGATTCACCGCAGGCGGGTAGCGACCGTGGCCGTTTATCCTGCATGGAGCGGTTGATGGAGCAAATGCTCCAACGTGACATGCTCCAAACAAGCGGAGCCTTGTCACCGTGGGTCTCCTCAGAACCCACGGCAGCACCTTGTACAGGGCTGCAAAATGTCTCCCTCTCCTCGGAGGGGAGCATAGGGAGTCACTACTGTGCTGGCTCTGAAGATGGGGGTTCGGCTGAAGACACTTCTAGTGTGCTAGGGGTGCAGGAAGAACAGAAGTTGCTCAGCATGGTCTCTAAATTTGTGATGCCCTCCCAAAAAGGACAGCCGTTACAGCCACAGCTGGCAGCAAGCATTGATTACCTCACGTCTAACCAGCTGCAGGAACAGGTAATGAATGACACAGCTGCTAAGTATTTAGCACCAGAAAACTGTGTTTCCCTGAATGTTCCTGCAGTGAACAACTCAATCCGGGGACACATCAGAGCCCAGGAAATCACGATGCAAAAAATCCTTAAGCTGCTGGCTTCCGCTATAACGGCATTTGCCAGATCGGTTGATGGAAAGGACATGTCGGATGAACAGCAAGATGCACTGGCGCTCTTCCACAACGCGCAATTTGAGATAAATTGCTTCAGAAAGAGTGCGATCCGACCTGTCTTAAACCCCAAATGTGCGGGGTTGTGCAAGACCAGCAGCACGCAGCCACCTATTCTACTATTCGGGAATAACCTGCCGAAGCAGGTCAAAGATCTCGATGAGGATGCAAAAGCCGTCGGACTAATAAAAGCACCGTCAACTGCCAAGACCTCACATCTTCGGCGGCAGCACCCCTACGTATCCACCAGCAAACTAAGATACCGAGCAGCTGGTGAAAGCTCGAAGGCCGTACATACAGGACAAAGGTCTTTTTTAGACCAAGGCCCAGAATGGCCTTCGTGGAAAATGCGCCAACCCTACACTCCAGCTCCTCTACCCCCCAGGAGACAAGGATGGAAGAAATGAACACAGTTCCACCAGTAACCATGGAGGTAGGTGGGTCTGGTTTCTTCCAGAACATAGGGTGTGTAAGTTCATCACAGGTTGGGGGAAGGTTACACTTATTTAGGAGTGCATGGAGTTCCATAACTTCTGATCCTTTTATACTGCATAGTATCCAGGAATATAAAATTGAATTCATTCACAAACTCCTTCCTCCGGTTCAGCATGCACCTAGCCGAACGATTGTGCTTTCACAACAGGAAAGATTGGAAGGTCATGCAGAACTTTTGAGATTACAAACAAAAGGAGTAATTGAGAAATCCAAACATGAATCTCTTGAGTTTGTGTCTAATATTTTCACAAAAAACAAAAAAGATGGTGGATGCCGCATCATCATTGATTTGACACAGCTGAATACATTTGTGCAGTATACACATTTCAAAATGGAAACTTTTGTTACTGCCAAATAATTAGTTTCCAAAAGATACTTCATGGCTTGCATCGACCTAAAAGATGCATACTATTCGGTACCTATAGAGAAGGGTCACCGCGGATATCTGAAATTTAACTGGACGGGGCAGCTCTGGCAGTATAAAGTGCTGCCTAATGGATTAACATCAGCCCCCAGACTATTTACTAAAATATTAAAACCAGCCTTGGCGTTTCTCCGAAAACAGAAACATATTGTCATGGCATATCTGGATGATATCTTAATTGTGGGAAAAACTCTGGAATTATCCAAATCAGCTGTTTCAGCTCTTGTTTGAAAAACGGGTTCATCATCCATCCAGATAAATCTAAGTTAACGCCTTCTATGACAATGGACTACTTAGGGTTCACAATTGACTCTGTTCACATGTCTGTAACTTTGCCAAAGGACAAAGCAACAGACTTAATAGAGGCCTGTAACAGCCTTGTCGTCGTCAGTCAACCATCTATTCGACAAGTAGCCAGGGTGATTGGTAAGCTCATGGCTGCTTTTCTGATGCTGATGCCAGCGCTCATGGTGGTAGAATACCATCTCTAGTTGCGGTGGTAGATGGGATGCATATGAGTTAACTTTACTTCAAGCACTTGGTATTAATCATCTAGAGATATTGGGTGCGTTCCACGGACTTAGGGCTTACTGTTCGGACATGCACCACCTGCATGTTCACCTGCAAATTGATAATACCACCGTGGTGGCATATATTAATCACATGGGTGGAATTAAGTTGCTATCTTGTGATAATCTGGTTAACACAAATTGGCACTGGTGCATCGATAGAAATATTTGGATATCAGCTACTTACCTTCCAGGTAAGCTGAATACAGTGGCGGACACCAGGTCACGCAAATTCAATGACAACACCGAATGGATGTTGGACCACCAAGTGTTTACTGATATTGTAGCTCGGTATGGAACACCAGATATCGATCTATTCGCATCCAGGCTTAATCACCTGTTGCCAATGTATGTTGCATGGGAACCAGACTCTGGGGCAGTGGCGATGGACGCATTCTCGCTGCACTGGGGAGAATTGTTTTTCTATGCATTTCCCCCCTTCTGTCTCATCAGTCGGGTCTTGCAGAAAATATAACAAGACTCCGCGTCGGGTATTTTGGAAGTACCCTAGTGGCCTACTCAGCCATGGTTCCCTGTGGTTCTCGACATGATCTCGGAACCATGTATGTCCATCTCCAAGCACCCGGATTTATTGGTTCATCCGGTGACAGGCGAGAGTCATCCATGCCATGACAGGATAAATCTGATTTACAGGGTCTAAAAAGACCACTCCTGGAATTTGGACTGTCGGATCGAACCATGAACATTATCACAGCAGCTTGCAAAGAGTCCACCAGAAAACAATACCTTTCATATATAAGGAAATGGGGGATATTCTGTACCAGGGCAAACATCACATACAAAACGACTACTATGACGAATGTGCTAGAATTCTTGGCCAGCCTTCACTTTGATGAAGGCTTCAGCTACAGTACCATAAACTGTGCAAGAAGTGCCCTATAATCTTACTTGGGGCAGGGATTAGGACATTACGCTGTTGGATCTCACCCTCTAGTATCGAAACTGATGAAGGGTATTTTCAACACTAATCCCCCCAGGGCTAGGTACGCCCAGACCTGGGATATTGGTGTTGTCTTAACGCTGCTCAGGGGTTGGGCACCAGCAATGTCCCTGACTCTGGCAAGACTAACATATAAAATAGTGATGCTGATGGCACTAGTATCGGCGCAATGGGTCCAGTCACTGCACAAATTAAGACTGGACACTATGGCAATATCTACGAACAAAATAACTTTCTCTATTTTTGAATTAGTTAAACAGAACAGGCCTGGGTCGTCTGGCCTCAAATTGGAGTTCCTAACATACCCCAGAGACCTCCGCCTGTGCACTATTGCATTATTTAGAGGTCACCAAAAGCCTAACAGGCACAGAAACGGCATTATTAATCAGTCATAAATGTCCTCATAAAAGGGTGTCCATGCAGACCATTTCGAGATGGCTTAGACAGGTATTGGGAGCTGCAGGAGTGGACACTGATGTTTTTAAATCTCATTTCACCAGGGCTGCAGCAACATCGGCAGCGAGAATGTTGGGAGTTCCCATGGACCACATCCTTGCAACAGCAGGATGGTCTAAAGAACTTTTCAACAGTTTTATAATAAACCCATTGCCAGACCTGGGATATTTGCAGACTCAATTTTAAGTTATGTATTATGATTTACCCCGAATATTAAGGTTTATTATTATTTTGTTAATAAATGTATCATTGTGTTTCAATAACTGATTCATGTCAATACATTAACATATTTCCTCCATTGGTCAGTTATGGCAGTGTGTGGGCATGGACTTGTTTTCCACGGCATGAAATCACAGAGTTTTAAAATCTTCACGTAGTCACTCACGTGACTCCGAAGTAAAATAGTAAGATTAAACGAGAACTTACCAGTTTGAAGTTTGATCGTTATTTTATGAGGCGTTACGTTGAGGGATTACGTGCCCTCCATGCCCAACCCTCTATCATAAAGGTCAACTGGTATTCTAGTTCTCTTATCTTATTATGATTAGTTTGACTTCTGTTATCTGTGATTTCACACCGCTGCTTTGAAGAACTGGTAAGTTCTCGTTTAATCTTACTATTTAGGCCATATTAACATTGGCACCCCACTAGTTACTGCCTGCCGTTCTGAAAAGGACCTGTTAATTCCTACTTTTTATTTCCTGTCTGCCAACCAGTTCTCTATCCATATCAATATCCTACCCCCCAATACCATGTGCTCTAATTTTGCACACTAACCTCTTGTGTGGGACCTTGTCAACGGCTTTTTGAACGTCCAGGTACACCACATCCACTGGCTCTCCCTTATCCATTCTACTTGTTACATCCTCAAAAAATTCCAGAAGATTAGTCAAGCATGATTTCCTCTTCATAAATCCTGACTTTGATCGATCCTGTCACTGCTTTCCAAATGCGCTGCTATAACATCTTTATTAATTGACTCAAGGCTTAACTGGTCTTTAATTCCCCGTTTTCTCTCTCCCTCCTTTCTTAAAAAGTAGAGTTACATTGGCTACCCTCCAGTCCACAGGAACTGATCCAGAGTTGAGAGAACATTGGAACATGTTCACCAATGCATCTGCGATTTCCAGGGCCACTTACTTGAGACTATGGGATGCAGACCATCAGGCCCTGGGGATTTATCTGACTTCAGTCCCAACAGTTTACCTAACACCATTTCCTGACTAATGTGGATTGACTTTGACACTATGATATATACAAGCCGGAGGAAAGGAACGGCTATGTATCAGATGAAACTTAATGGTAAGATACGTGCAGTATTTCAATGAGAAGAGACCACGTATCCTAGGTTTGAGACGTTGGAGATATATCTGCATAATTCATTGGAAAATAACTGGCCAGGATAATGAAGCATAGATTCTAAGCGAGTGGTAACCCTTTATACTGTATAACAGTTTTCACTACAACTATATACTGTATTGTGTCCAGTTCTGGAAAGCATGAGGAAAGATGTGAAGATTTGAGAGAGGGTGCAGAAGTGATTTACCAATTTGATATTTGAGTGGAGGCATGTTAGAAATGAGGATAGATTGGAGAAGCTGGGACATTTCTTGTTGAAACCAAAGAAGCTGCGAGGAGTTCTGATAATGATACGTAAAATATTGAAGAATCTAAACCGAGCAGAGGGAGAAAAGATTGATTATCGTCAATAACCAAGAGGATACTGAATAAAGCTAAATGGCAAAAGAACCAAAAGTAATGCAAGGGACAACTATTTTATGCAACAAGTGGTTAGGGTCTAGAATAGATTGTTAGTAGTAATAGTGGAGGCAGATTCATTAGTATTCGCCAGGGTGCTGGTTAAATATCTGTTAGGAATGTGCCTAGTTTTGGATGAGGGTGGCGGTGGGACTAAATGGATGGCTGTTTTGTGGAGTTAGTACTGACGTGACAGGCCAAATGGTCTCCTTATGTTTTGTAACCATTCCTTAACCTGTAATTCTGTGTAGTATTCAAAAGTTAGTGGACACCATAGTCTTTTTATACGTCTTGTACTGTTTTCTTTGGCACTTGAAGCCAAGAGACATTACTTAGGTTCATTTTGCCTTATTGAGGGCATAGCATTTGTTCATTGAGGACATCCAGAGTGTTACTTGATGCTGTTTACATTATAGTGTCTGGATGGACACCCACTTGCAGATAAATAATACTCTAATATCCTGTTATTATCAGAAAATCAGTTGCCAGGTCACGCAACAGACTGAAATCAAACCTGACTATTTAAAGTCGCTTTTTTTTTTTAGCTGGGTTCCCTCTCCATCATCCAGTTTCATTGAAGGCTGCCGATGAGGGCTGTAATCCTAATAGTTCTCTTCTCAGGTCAACCCCATCTACTTTGTGTTTGCAGCATATTCTGCTCATGTGTCGCTCTGTGTATCCTCTGATCTTACAAAGGCCAATACTACTCATAGCAGCGGCATAGTGATGCAGCGGCAGAGTTGCTACAGCACCAGAGATCCAGGTTCAATCCTGACTACAGGTGTGTCTGTACAGAGTTTATATACTCTCTCTCTGACCGCTTGGGTTATCTCTGGGTGCTCCGGTTTCCTCCCACACTTCAAATATGTACAGATTTGTAGGTTATTTGACTTGCTAAGTTGTAAAATTGTCCCTAATGTGTGTAGGTTAGTATATGGGGTGATCGCTGGTCGGTGGGCCAAAGGGTCTATTTCCATGCTGTATCTCTAAAGTCTAAAATCTAAAGTCTAAAGCAATAATAGCCACATTGTTTTTCCTTATCAATGCATGGAACATTTTATGCATTTCAACTAAACTTGAAATACAGCATATTGTAAATCTGAAATTAAAATGGGAATTATTGGAAATTCTGAGCAGGATGCAAGATGTTTCAAACAGAAGACTTCCCGTCAGAACAGAGAAATGTAAGATGTACAGTGGCTTGCAAAAGTTTTCATACCCCTTGAACTTTTCCACATTTTGTCACATTACAACCACAAATGTAAATGTATTTTATTAGGATTTTATGTGATAGACCAACACAAAGTGGTGCATAATTGTGAAATGGAAGGAAAATGATACATGGTTTGCAAATTTTATTACAAATAAAAAACTGAAAAGTGTGGCATGCAAAAGTATTCAGCCCCCCTGAGTCAATACATTGGAGAACCACCTTTCACTGCAATTACAGCTGCAAGTCTTTTGGGGTATGTCTCTACCAGCTTTGCATATCTAGAGACTGATATTTTTGCCCATTCTTCTTTGCAAAATAGCTCAAGCTCAGTCAGATTGGATGGAGAATAGAGACTTGAACAGCAATTTTCAAGTTTTGCCAGAGATTCTCAATTGGATTTAGGTGTGGACTTTGACTGGGCCATTCTAACACATGAATATGCTTTGATCTAAACCATTCCATTGTAGCTCTGGCTGTATGCTTAGGGTCGTTGTCCTGCTGGAAGGTGAACCTCCACCCCAGTCTCAAGTCTTTTGCAGACTCTAACAGGTTTTCTTCCAAGATTGCCCTGTATTTGGCTCCATCCATCTCCCATCAACTCTGACCAGCTTCCCTGTCCCTGCTGAAGAAAAGCATCCCCACAACATGATGCTGCCACCACCATGTTTCACAGTGGGGATGGTGTGTTCAGGGTGATGTGCAGTGTTAGTTTTCCGCCACACATAGCATTTTGCATTTAGGACACAAACTTCAATTTTGGTCTCATCAGACCAGAGCACCTTCCTCCACATGTTTGCTGTGTTCCCCACATGGCTTGTGGCAAACTGCAAATGAGACTTCTTATGGCTTTGTTTCAATAATGGCTTTCTTCTTGCCACTCTTCCATAAAGGCCCGATTTGTGGAGTGCACGACTAATAGTTGTCCTGTGGACAGATTCTCCCACCTGAGCTGTGGATCTCTGCAGCTCCTCCAGAGTTACCATGGGCCTCTTGGCTGCTTCTCTGATCAATGCTCTCCTTGCCCAGCCTGTCAGTTTAGGTGGATGGCCATGTCTTTGTAGGTTTGCAGTTGTGCCATACTCTTTCCATTTTCGGATGATGGATTGAACAGTGCTCAATGAGATGTTCAAAGCTTGGGATATTTTTTTATCACCTAACCCTGCTTTAAACTACTCCACAACTTTATCCCTGACCTGTCTGGTGTGTTCCTTGGGCTTCATGATGGTGTTTGTTCACTAATGTTCTCCAACAAACCTCTGAGGCCTTCACAGAACAGCTGTATTTATACTGAGATTAGATTACACACAAGTGGACTCTATTTACTAATTAGGTGACTTCTGAAGGCAATTGGTTGCACTGGATTTTATTTAGGGGTATCAGAGTAAAGGGGGCCGAATACATTTGCACGTCACACTTTTCAGTTTGTTATTTGTAAAAAAATTTGAAAACCATGTATCATTTTCCTTCCACATCACAATTATGCGCCACTTTGTGTTGGTCTATCACATAAAATCCTAATAAAATACATTTACGTTTGTGGTTGTAACGTGACAAAATGTGGAAAAGGGGTATGAAAACTTTTGCAAGCCAAGCTGGCTTTGAGAAAGTAGAGGGACAGGGATAGGTGATGTTTGTGGAGGTCTGGAAAGAAATAATAATGAAAGGTTTGCAATACTCACTGAGTAACTCCAGCTTTGTGTGACTTTCTTTGGTTTAAACCAGCATCTGCAGTTCCTTCCTACACAAGGTTTGCAATAGGGTGGAGGGAGCGAGATTGAATAACAAAAGAGATGAAGGTCTAGGGGAACGAGAAATGGCAATGAGACAAGAAATTAACTCTGGTTCAGGACGAGGTGCACATATCAAGAACAGAATCATTGCCAACAGCTGCTGTCTGAAAAAATAGTGATAATGATCTGAAATTTTTGAACGAGGCTTCAGAAGGCTGCAAAGTGCTGAAACGAAAGATGAGCTGCCCTTCAAGCTTCTGAGGAGTTGAATATGAGGGTGAGGATAGAGAGTTCAGTGTGGGAGTGAGATGGAGAATTAAAATATCTGGAGATTGGTAGCTCAGGGTCATACGTGAAATGAATGAAAGTGCTCCAATCTGTGTTTAGTCTCTGTGAATGTACTTCACTTGAAACAATCACATTCTTTGGGTACATTAATGTGCCAAAGAGACAGAGTGAAAATTATTCGTTTTCTTTTTTTTGTTGAGATCAGTTTCACTTTTTTCACAATATGACATTCTTTGCTTTCCTCTCTGGAAAAACTGAGGACTGGAATTCCATTACTTCTCCAACTCACACCCGTGACCGCACAGGTGTAGCGATCGCTGGAATATTGGCCAGAATCTTACCTGGGATGTCTGTCTTTGTTTGAGAGTAAACCCTCACAGAGTTCAAACAAAGAATGCAGTTGGAAGAAGGGTCTCAACCTGAAACGTTACCTATCCATATTTTCCAGAGATGCTGCCTGACCTGCTGAGTTACTCCAGCACCTTTGCTGCCCTTTTACTGAATTTTAACTCTCACAAGAATGTTGGTTTGAGAGTTGGGGTGGGAGCGGTTCAGGGGTGGATCGGTGAGTTAAATGCTCTGTAAGTAGCAGGTCATCAGGATGCTGCTTTCAATTTATTTATTTCTTCTTGAGAGTCAACTTTACCATGCCATAGCTCATGAAAACTCATTATTATTAACAAGAGTTTAAATCTTCCAATGGTGATAGGTTACTGACATTTCTTGGCATCTGCCATTGATACAAATATGGGAGCACAGTAACAGTGGAAAGACGAAAGCTTTGACTGACTAATCTGTCAACGTGTTTTGATCTCCAGCTGCTTTCTTGACTAACTCTCCGAAAGGCTCAGCTCACAGCTACGCATGCCTGACATATCTCGTCATTCCTCTGCATTAATTAATACTTCGCCAAGGGTTGTGTATGCTTTGTCGTGTTACTGTTACATGTATCATCATCCCAGCCTGCTCCTGCTGTAGTGCAATATCGTATTTGGCCTGGAGTGAGTGTGCAAGTGCAGCAAAACTTGCCTTTTGCATTGACCTGTGATCCACCATGTGGCAAATCATTGAGGCTCAATTTGGGGCTCAATTCGTCCATTCGGGGCTCATTGTTTCCTTCCCTCCAATCCAATTTCATATTGCTTTGCATCAGGAAGGCTGGAAGTATCGCTGAGGATTCCTGCCACCCTGGCCTTTTCCATTTTGCTCTGCTACTTTCCAGGAGAAGATACAGTGGCTAGAAAGCTCAGATGTCCCGACTATAGTCAGAGGTTGGTGAATCTGTGGAATCCATTGTCACAGACGGCAGTGGAGGCCAAGTCATTGGGTTTTTTATAAGGTGGAGATTGATGAATACTTGATTGGTAAGGTTGTCAGGGGTTATGGGGAGAAGGCAGGAGAATGGGGTTGAGAGGGATAAATAGATCAGCTGATTGAATAGCAGAGAAGAGTCGATGGGCCGAATGGCCAACTTCTGCCCTGATGACCTATGCACAAATGAACTTTTGACTTAACCACAGCTTCTTCGCCACTACTATCAGACTCCTAAACCAAATCACCTCTTTCTTTCCCCATTCCCAGAAGAGTTGCCACGTACTTACTCTCACGCCTAACTCTATTTGATTGTATTGTTCTGTTTCTGCACATCAGTTGTTTTCACACTGCTTCAGATTACACTACAATCCTTGCACCATTCTGCCGCTTTGCATTTGTTGTATCTATCATTAGCATGTATACTATGTACTCTATGAGCTTCATGAGAACAAAGTATGTCATTACACTCAGGTGGATATGGCAATAAACTAATTTGAACCTGAATCTGAATCTGAATCTGAAAGATGTTTCTTGATTGGGTGGTGCTGGCTCTGATTTGTTCCACACATTTTCATACCTCTAGTTTCCCCCCCCCCCGACGCTCTGTCTGAAGAAGGGTCTCGAATCGAAACATCACGTTTTCCTTTTCTCCAGAGATACTATCTGCATTTTGTGTCTATCTTCAGTGTTTTTGGATTTCCTGGACAGTGAATGTAGAGATGAATCCAGGACCAACCGCTCACAGGTTTTATTGGAACTGAATGACAGAACATTTTTTCCCTCTTTGGAGATTCTCATCAAAGGAGCTGTAGCGTTGTGTTTGATTCCCTCATTCTTGCTGGAATTTGCCCATTAAAGTTATCAAGCCAATTTATTAAATCTCTCCTTCATTGAGGAGCTTTTTACAACGCCTGGCAACTGACAGTCTGCCTAGGTGGGCAACGTGTTCACAGAGGGTGGTGGGTATACGGAATGAGCTGCCAGAGGAGGTAGTTGTGGCAGATATAATAACAACTTTGGCAAAACCATTTGGACTTGTACATGGATAGGAAAAGGTATATGGGCCAAATGCGGACAAATAGGACCAGCTTAGATGGGGCATCATGTTTGCAAGGACGAGTTGGGCTGAAGGGCCTGTTCCTGGGCCCTATGACTGACTCTACTGAATTCATATGGATCGGGCTCAACAAACAATAAAGCGGGCAAATTCTTGATGGGAGTCAGTGGAAATTAAGCAAGTGGGATTGTCACACATGGAGTGCATGCTGTGTATATATATAATGGGCTTATAAAAGGGCCTCATTGTGAAGCAATCCCATTTACACATGTAATGGCCCTAATCCAGAATGCAAGTGGAAGAGCCTGAATCAATGTACCAGATGATGAATCTGACTGGAGTTGTACAGTATGTAGACTGTGCTTTCCACATTGCTCTCGTTGGCACTGGTGAAGTGGGAATAAACCAGTTTATAAAATTATGTGACTGCTTCCTGATTAGGCACTTATGACTACATTTTCTTGCCTAGAAATTGGAATTCAGTTTTTTTGGTGCTCTCGTTGGATGTAACATTTAGCCTTGCAGCCAGCTGGGTGACCTGCAGAAAATATAAAAGTTGGTAAGAATTAACAGTTAAAAAATTATTAGAATTAATTTCAGCCTGATCCTTGCATTAAGACTTTACCTATATCATTTCCGACAACAGCTGCCTGTGAAGATTAATGGGCCTGTCCCACTTACGCAACTTTTTTGCCGACTGCCGGCACCCGTCATAGGTCGGTGAAATATTTCAACATGTTGAAAATTCAGCGGATCATCCAACTCAATCCCTCTGAAAGGGACTCATTACTGGCCTCAACTACTGAAGAAATCTCATCTCGGTCTTAAAGGATTTCCTTATCCTTAAGACTTCCCACATCGGGCTTAAGAATTTTGTAAGTTTCTATAAGATCCCCTCTCCTCTCCAGTCTATCCAGGACATCCCATCAGTCTCCTGGCGACATGTCACAGAGTCGTACCTTGTTCTGGTCGCCGCTGGATTTTCAACATGTTGAACATTTTCGGAGACCTGGTGGCGACTATGACGGGTTCCGGCAAGTCGCGGAAAAAATCGGGTAAGTGGGACAGGCCCATTAAGCTTCAGCGTCATTGACATTATGATGCGTGGGAAGCTGTTCCTATACCTAAAATTATAGGTAGCTGTAAAGAAATTGCCTTGGTGAGAAATATGTGGGGGAGGGGAGATACACTTCCTGATCATGCTATTCTTGATACAGATGGTAACTGGCTCCACCCCCATTATGTGGCAGTCAGCTCATTTCGCTGGTCAAGACAGCGGAATCATCCTTTGCTGTGCATCTTGCAGGCAGACTCTAAAGTTTAACAGACACCCAGCAAACCTACTTAAAAGAAGTTGAACAATCTATATTACTAAAAGTCTGATCTTGACTGCATTTGGCTCACTGTGCTGTGATTTCCAAGAGAATGCCGCCACCTACGGCGGTCATTTTTGGTCAGAGCCCCCCTCCGTCTTCCTGGACTGGAGTATTTTTCCCATCGATTAAAAATCAGAGAGATATTGATGGTTTTTTTAAATTTGCCATTCTCTCTGCTGGTGGGAGGGGAGAGGGACTATAAAACCCGGAAGTGGTGTGCCGCACTCAGTCTCTGCAAGACAGAGGAAGCCAGAGGGTCACGTCGCTCTGAGCTCTGAATAACACTGAACACATATCTACTCAACTGTGAGTACCCTTAATGTGGTTTGAAGTAAAAAGGCACTACTGCAAATGGTGGCTTGGGTGCTTTGGGTTGAAGTTAAAAGGCACTACTGCAAATGGTGTTGTTGCTTTGGGTTGAAGTGAAAAGGCACTACTGCAAATGGTGGCTTGGGTGCTTTGGGTTGAAGTGAAAAGGCACTTCTGCAAATGGTGGCTTGGGTGCTTTGGGTTGAAGTGAAAAGGCACGACTGCAAATGGTGGCTTGGGTGATTTTGGTTGAAGTTAAAAGGCACTACTGCAAATGGTGGCTTATGTGCTTTGGGTTGAAGTGAAAAGGCACTTCTGCAAATGGTGGCTTGGGTGCTTTGGGTTGAAGTGAAAAGGCACTACTGCAAATGGTGGCTTGGGTGCTTTGGGTTGAAGTTCAAAGGCACTACTGCAAATGGTGGCTTATATGCTTTGGGTTGAAGTGAAAAGGCACTACTGCAAATGGTGGCTTGGGTGCTTTGGGTTGAAGTTCAAAGGCACTACTGCAAATAGTGGCTTGGGTGCTTTGGGTTGAAGTTAAAAAGCACTACTACAAATGGTGGTTTGGGTGGTTTGGGTAACTTCCTGTTTGCACTGTATATTGATTTTAGATAAAACGCTCCCACTTACGGCTGTGATTGTTGGTCATCTTACTCAGTCCCCCTTCGCTCAGCAGGTGCAGAGGATTCTTCCCATCAATGAAAAATAAAAGCGTTATTAGTGTTTAAAAAATGATGAGAATCTCTCTCCTGTCAATCACGCCATGAAGGCCACACCTTTTCCGGTGGGGGGAGTGGTTATAAAACCCGGAAGTGTGGGTATGGCTCAGTCTCTGCATGATGAGGAGGGAGAGGTCACAACTCTGTCTGAGCTGTGAATCAACTGGAATACACTGAATGTCTACTGAACTGTGAGTTTGGTGTTTTATGTGGTTTTATGGAGGTTTCACCCTGCTTGAAATGGTATGAAACTGCATTTGAATGTGGTGGCCTTGCACCCTGCATGAAATGGTATGAAACTGCATTTGAAATTGACGGCCTTGCACCCTGCTTGAAGTGGTATGAAACTGCACTTGAATTTGGTGGCCTTGGATCCAGCTTGAAGTGGTATGAAACTGCACTTGAATTTGGTGGCCTTGCACCCAGCTTGAAGTGGTATGAAACTGTATTTGAATTTGGTGGCCTTGCACCCTGCTTGACGTGGTAGGAAACTGCACTTGAATTTGGTTGCCTTGCACCCTGCTTGAAATGGTAGGAAAATGGATTTGAATTTGGTGGCCTTGCACCCTGCTTGAAATGGAATTCCAAGAAATGCCAGCCCACCAGCCGTGATTGAGCTGCCAGCACATCAGGCTTGAGGGACTGAGCTGCCACCCCAAGAACCAATACCAGCGCTCCAGAAAGCCCCCCCCCCCCCCCCCCCCACTGGCCACCAATATTGGAATTGGTGGAGAGGTGGAATATTGAGTCGGGGGACCAGTCCTCCAATGTGAACATGGGACCCAACAGGTCTCACTTAGTCTAGTAAATGCTAAAGTTGAAAGATTCAGTGCATTGATAGAACAACGAGGGCCCTTTAAAATGTGTCTCCCTGCTAATCTGCTATCAGGTCTGCCCTAGCCAGCTGCATGCCCCTTTGTCGGGGTTATGTCCACACCCGGGTGGTGTTAGAGAGGGACTACACCCTGTCCACTGGTGCCCTGTGGATTTCCGGGACCACTGGGCACCGCAGAGGGGTTGAATGCATCCTGGAAAAGGATGTAACATAGTTGTATAGTAGTTTATTTAGTATATGTGTTTGTCGTGTTTTATAGTGGTGGGTTCTGTTTGGTTTTATTGTATTGCAAATATTATTTTTAATAATTCAATACATTTTTTGATTAAAAAAAAACCTGCTAACAGGTTATTCCTTGGTTACCTTTAACGAGTTATAAATGCAGGTCATAGGTCAAAATACAATCAGTTTTTCTCGAGATTAGCACTAATCACTGAAAGATATGATTGAACATATTACTGGGCAAATTCCAGATGTGCTGAGGTACTTTGAGATTGGAAATTCCCGGGCTAATTTCTCAATTGTTGCCAATTGACCCAGAGTGTAAGTGTGATTTAATATACATAAAACTGCTTGTCCCACTTAGACGACTTTTTAGGCAAGTGCAGGAGACTAATGATCGCCACATGGTCACCACATGTTCACTGGTGGTCTCTGGTGAGTCTCCTTCATGGTCGCGAGGAGTCCACGGATTATGGGAACTAGTCATGGCCTCAGTATGGTCGCGGCAAATGTTTCAACATGTTGAAAAATTTTCTACGGCGAAAAATTGGTTGCCATGGAGAAAATCAATAATCCTGTCATCGTAGATGCAGTAGTAGTGGGGTCAGAGACTCCAACCCCAAGCACCTTCTGATCTGGAGATTCTCCCGCCTGGATCCCCTAGGAAACTGGAGACTCCAAACTCATGTGCGCGAAGCGCGAAGTCCCTGCGGCCGGGGTCCAGGGTTCTAGATGCTCTCTGGTGCTATCTTAGGCTTATTTTTGAACATATGATCACACTAAATTAGTAACAATCCAATGCTTCAAATCATACATAATTGCTTAATAAAGATTCTTCATTTTGGTTTCTTGGAATATCTTACCACAGAGATGTGAGAGAATTAGAGAAAGCAGTGATCTCTGGAGTAAGGTTTTTCCCAGTTGGTTATTAACAATTTCACTGCTTCTGAAAATTTTCTGATTTGTTAAATTCTGATGAAATACAGTACTTACCAACTCATAAAATCCAACGGCTTAATGTTAAGTCACTCAGTGAGCCATTCATAACCCGGCAAAATATGATTTACTAAATTAGTTTCAATGTCATTTATCATGCAAGTCTTCCATATCCATAGTCCTTGTCTTCCTTTTCTTTAGACAGAAGTATGTTCTTGGTTGTATTTTCTTGTTGCTACCTTTGCTGCCCTTATCAAAGCTTTTTGGAGGGGATGAATTTGTAGCTGGGCTCATCGCAATTGACCTTGCAGCTGAGAATGGCAGCAGTGGCATGGCTGGTCAAGTTTTTGCAATCTCACTATCTGGGAACATTGCTTTGCATAAATCTGTAAAACTGTCCCCCAGACTGAATGGCAAGTTAGACTCGGCGATCCACTGGCAGAACAAGATTTCTGCCTTTGTCACTCTGTCTTGGCAGGAATCAGTCTCCTTCGATTGGCCAAAATAATCCACCATTCTTGCCTGCCTGCCCTCTCTTTTGACGGCATCGGGTTTTGCACGGTGGCTTGCCAGGCTCACATGCTTAACCATATCACTGATGCCCCCATGCTTCACGGAAAATGTAGTAACACAATACGTGCAAAAACAGTTGAGGTGCCGGTGTCCTTCGGATGAGGAGTCAGTCCATGAAATCGGTCTTCTCGGAACCACTCTGGTTTCCATGAGCACAAATACTTCTTTTTAGTTTTAATACTACTACTAGGTACTTCTAGTACTTCGCCGTCGCCTCCGGCATTCTTCCGTTTGGCAGACATGACTTTACTCGATCTCTAGAACTTGAAGTCTAGTCTAGGCTGTCAAGTGCATAGCCGGCCCAATGCATGCATATGCAGCTAAGCTACGTAGCTACGTGTATGTAGCTAATAATACACGTACACACGTATGAGCTAGCTTCGCTCGATCTACATCTACCTTAGATAATCTGGACCATAAAACGCGCGCGTACTGCATCAAGGCCCACGGCCACGGTCACGGAGTCGCGTCGGATCGGAGTGTGCATGCTAAAGCACATAGAGCTACATTATATACACGGTGCCGTGTGTATCGTACGCGGGCCGGGGGGGGGGGGGGGTAGAGCGCCTAGCATGCACATTATACATGTATGCACTACATGCATTAAAACGTATATAGTATCGCGTGTGCACATTTGGTGATTTATACACCGTGGAAATGCATGAAAATTAAATTCCACTTTTCAAAAAGGAGATTGGGCGGGAGAAAGAACATTTCAAGCGGGAGAAAATACATCTTAAGTGGGAGACACAAAGCCAGGGCGGGAGAAATTAAATCTCAAGCGGGAGAGCGGGAGATTTTGCGAAAATGGCCTTTCGGCGGGAGATCTCCAGCCGAAAGCGGGAGAGTTGGAGTCACGGAGTGGGGTCGCCATGTAGTTATGGCTAGTCAAGGTAGTCGTAGGTAGTTTTAGTTTTCACCTTTGATGACCGGGCATTTTCATTGGAGCATTGGGGATGAAAAAACGTAAGCACGAGTTTTCAGAACCAAGGAAAACCGACCCCTTCTCCCCCCCCTTCTCCCCCCCCTTCTCCCCCCCCTTCTCCCCCCCCTTCTCCCCCCCCTTCTCCCCCCCCTTCTCCCCCCCCTTCTCCCCCCCCTTCTCCCCCCCCTTCTCCCCCCCCTTCTCCCCCCCCCTTTCCCCCCCTCCCCCCCCTTCTCCCCCCCCTTCTCCCCCCACCTTCTCCCCCCCCTTCTCCCCCCCCATTCTCCCCCCCCTTTCCCCCCTCTCTCCCCCCTCCCCCACCATTCTCCTCCTCCTTCTCTCCCCCCCTCTCTCCCC
The DNA here is from genome assembly GCA_035221665.1 of Okamejei kenojei. Classification (NCBI taxonomy): domain Eukaryota; kingdom Metazoa; phylum Chordata; class Chondrichthyes; order Rajiformes; family Rajidae; genus Okamejei; species Okamejei kenojei. The sequence continues at coordinate 94,222,987 of CM069132.1, forward strand.
CCCTCTCCCCCCCTCTCTCCCCCCCTCTCTCTCCCCCTTCTCTCTCCCCCCTTCTCTCTCCCCCTTCTCTCTCCCCCCTTCTCTCTCCCCCTTCTCTCTCCCCCCTTCTCTCTCCCCTCTTCTCTCTCCCCCTTCTCTCTCCCCCCTCTCTCTCTCCCCCCTTCTCTCCCCCCCTCTCTCCCCCCTTCTCTCCCCCCTCTCCCCCCCTCTCCCTCCCCCCTCTCCCCCCCCTCTCTCACCCCTTCTCTCCTCCCCCCTTCTCCCCTCCCCCCTTTCTCCCCTCCCCCTTCTCCCCTCCCCCCTTTCTCCCCTCCCCCCTTCTCCCCTCCCCCCCTTCTCCCCCTCCCCCCTTTCTCCCCTCCCCCCCCTTCTCCCCTCCCCCCTTCTCCCCTCCCCCCTTCTCCCCTCCCCCCTTCTCCCCTCCCCCCTTCTCCCCTCCCCCCTATTTTAAAGGACTTAAGGGCCTGTCCCACTTGCATGCGATTGCGTGCGTTTGGCACGACCAACCGGAAGCGGAGGTCGTGCGAAGTTCTCGTGTGACGTCATTTACGCATGTAAATGAAATCAGCTGGGCAGGAGGTGGGCCGACTGAATTAGGGCGTCGCATGGCGGTGACGTCATCACGCAACGCCACGCACTAGGCATATGCCGTCAAGATGCTGTGTTCGACTTCGATCACTGCAGGAATTTCAGAGCCCCGCGCGATGTCGGAACCAGCCCCGGTGGGACAGGCCCTTTACCGTACACTGTGCTAGCCGTCTTAACCTTCCTCTTCATTACGGTGTGTGTCTGCATCACCTTGTCTTTGCACTATGTGAATTTCAGACAGCGCTCCCCCGCTTTCCCTGGCCCCCGCCTTTGCGATGTGTTTGTATGTGTGTTCCACTCTGACAGTCGCCGTTTCCAGTTCCCAGTTTTTCAGGCGACTTCCGGGACCTTGACACTGGCAGTTGCCGGCAGTCAGCTGAAAAAAATCGCCTAAGTGGGACAGGCCCTTTAATATGCAAACAAAAACACTACACAATGTCTAGAATTCTGTGTATTTAATTTGAGAGCTCACTGTTTCGATAGTATTCATTTGCATTAATTTGTTATTTTACATGGCAATCCTCCCTAAAACCTGCTAACATTCCTCTGAAGACGCGTCATAGTTATATTCATTAGTGTTGGCTCAATATCAAGAAGAACATTTTTTTTTGCAATGCGCATCTGCAGAAATGCACTTTGTGCTGGCATGTAGCACAAGAAACACTGCAGTAACATTACACAGAAAGACCATTGTATGTTAATTCACATTTGTAAAACCGACTGAAGGTTTCTTTAGAATGTCTGAATGTAAAAAATAATTCCCTCTTTAATCTTAGATATATAGTAATAGAAACATACATGCTCAGCAACTTGGTTTCAAAGTTGCGCAACGGTAGTGCTGGGCCAGAGACCCGGGTTCGATCCTGACAACGGATGCTGTCAGTACGGAGAGTGTATGTTCTCGCCTTCACCACGTGGGTTTGCCCGAGTGCACCGGTTTCTTCCCACACTCCAAAGACGTACAGGTTTGTAAGCTCATTGGCTACAATAAAGATTGTAAATTGTCCCATGTGTGTAGGATAGTGCCAGTGTATGGGGATCACTGGTCGGCACGGACTCAGTGAGCTGAAGGGCTCTTTATCTCTAAACTAAACTAAACTAAACTAAACTTATGTTAGACACAAAATGCTGGAGTAACTCAGCAGGACAGGCAGCATCAGAATTAAATGGTCTGAAGAAGGGTCTCAACCCAAAATGTCACCCATTCGTTCTCTCCAGAGATGCTGCCTGGCGAGAAATTGATCTACCTTCAATTTAAACCAGCATCTGCAGTTCTTTCCTAAACTAAAACAATTTGTTGTGTTAATCCTTCGGTGTGTTTCGCACTCACATGAATATGGTCTGCAGCAAAAGTTGTCCAAAACAATGTTTGTTGTGAACAGGGTTTGCATCCAGAAACATGGGCTAAAATGTGACCTGTCCAATTTGTGGTGGCCTCAGTCAACCTTCAACAGTTCCCTATGCGGCCAGTGAAAAGCAAGTGTCAGTCTCCAAAGTTGCACACCCCACAGCAGACAGTCATAGAGAGTCATGATGAGATACAGCACAGGGACAGTCCACTTGGCCCCGGAATCTGCGCCGACCAAGATCATTTTTGCACTCATTGCATCCATTTTATTCACCCATCTTTCCCATTTTTTCCCTCTGAGGGTCTACCACTCATTGAAGTGCTAGGAGTAATTTAAAGTAGCCAAGTAACTTTTGCAGCCAGCATACTTTTGAGATGAGTGAGGAAACTGGGGCAACCCTTGCTGAAACTGGGAAAATGTGCAAATTCTACACTGACAGCAGCAGCTGTCAGAATTGAACTCGGGTCGCTGGAGCTGTGAGACAGAAGTTCTACCAGCTGTGTCACTGTCCTGTCCTCTGACTACGAGGGGGAGAGATGCTGCAGAGGAGAGGAGTCGGACCCCCATGACATAGTGAACGACAATCTTAGTGGGCGGCACGCTGGCGTAGTGGTGGAGTTGCTGCCTTAGAGTGCTTGCACTTCCAGAGACCCGGGTTCAATGTCTGTACAGAGTTTGTACGTTCTCTTCGTGACTGCGTGGGTTTTCTCCGAGATCTTCGGTTTCCTCTCACTCTCCAAATACGTACAGGTTTGTAGGTTAATTGGCTTGGGTTCATGTACTTGGTATAAGTGTAAATTGTTCCTGGTGTGTGTGTTAATGTGCAGTGTTCGCTGGTCAATAGACAATAGACAATAGGTGCAGGAGTAGGCCATTCGGACCTTCGAGCCAGCACCGCCACTCAATGTGATCATGGCTGATCATCCACAATCAGTACCCCGTTCCTGCCTTCTCCCCATACCCCCTGACTCCGCTATCTTTAAGAGCCCTATCTAGCTCTCTCCTGGAAAGTATCCAAAGAACTGGTCTCCACCGCCCTCTGAGGCAGAGAATTCCACACTCACAACTCTCTGTGTGAAAAAGTGTTTCCTCATCACCATTCTAAATGGCTTACCCCTTATTCTTAAACTGTGGCCCCTGGTTCTGGACTCCCCCAACATTGGGAACATGTTTCCTGCCTCTAACATGTCCAAACCCTTAATAATCTTACATTTCAATAAGATACCCTCTCATCCTTCTAAATTTCAGAGTATACAAGCCCAGCTGCTCTATTCTCTCAGCATATGACAGTCCTGTATCCCGGCAATTAACCTTAAGAACCTGTGCTGCACTCCCTTAATAGCAAGAAGGTCCTTCCTCAAATTTGGAAACCAAAACTGCACACAATACTCCAGGTGTGGTTTCACTAGAGCCCTGTACAATTGCAGAACGACCTCTTTGCTCCTATACTCAACCCCTCTTGTTATGAAGGCCAACATGCCATTTGCTTTCTTCACCGCCTGCTGTACCTGCTTGGTTACTTTCATTGACTGATGAACATGGACCCCCGGATCTCTTTGTACTTCCCCTTTTCCCAACTTGACACCATTTAGATAATAATCTGCCTTTCTGCGTTTGCTGGTCGGCGCGAACTAGGAGTGCCGCAGGGCGTGTTTCCGGGCTGTATTTCTAAACTAAACTAAACTAAACCAAACTCAGATCCTTTAGGGAAAGACACCTGGGCATTCTCAGCAGGAAGGTAAATGCCGGAAAGGAATAAAAGAGAGACCTGCTGGGGTAACATAGGAAAGGTTCAGTAGGAGAAGACTGTCCAAGTGGACGTACAAGGCAATATCTGAGGGATCATTCAGTGTCATATGTGCCATCCCACCTGATTATTTATGTGCTTTGTTGGTGTAATGGATTATAATGTGGAGAAAGCTACATGACAATTTATAACACCGACATAGCATGTATAAAAATCAGAATATTAATTTTATAGCTGCGCATGAAAATAATTTATTTATCAGGGAGATGATATACTGCAGAGGGCATTACCATCTGCTGAGTTGAAGGACAAAGGCTGTGAATGCTGAGCAGAAGCATACCCTGGTATCTGCCTAGGTCCTGCCTCCAGACGCTGCCTTATGGTCTTGAGAATCCAGGGTGGTGGGTGGATGGAACAAGCTGTCGGAGGAGGTAGTTGAGGCTGGGACTATCGCAACATTTAAGAAACAGTTAGACAGACATGGATAGGACAGGCTTGGAGGGATATGGACCAAATGCTAGCAGGTAGGACTAGTGTAGCTGGGACAAGTTGGCTGGTGTGGGCAAGTTGGGCCGAAGGGCCTCTTTCTGGCAGAGTTTGCCAGCTTCTCTATTAGTAAGGATGGCAATGGTTATGGGGAGAATGGGGTTGATAGGAAAAGATAGATCAGCCATGATTGAATGGCAGAGTTAGCTTGTTGTGCTGAATGGCCTAATGTTGCTCCTAAAACTAACAAACTTATGAACTAATAGTATGAAAATTAGAGGGTGTTGTGTATAACACTGAAAATTGTCTATGGCTGCAGTATGATATGTCAAATATACCTATCTGGTCATTCCAGTGCATATCATTAAAATAAAAATGAGTTGTTTCTGAGAAAATTCACCACTGCTGGTTGGTGCCTATGAGCATCACACAGAAGTCTCTTCGTTTGGATTGAACAGAAAGAGCAGAGGCCATAGCAAAGTTTGTTTTTATTTTATTATGCTTTTGTGTTGACATGTACTGGGAGAGAGAAAATTAGCTCAGGAAGAGGAAGGTCATCTTTGTATTCTGCAGGAAGGCCTATTTTCAAGCCAAGTATTGTATTACCAGCCTGAAGGACAGTTTAATCCTCTGTCGCAGTCTAAGGCATGTTTACCATCCTATTAAAGAGAAAAAATTATTTACCATTACAAACAATGAGTTAAGTGTTCCATTAAAGTCAACCCTTCAGTAGACAATCTTATCTGGATGTGGAAATTTGTCTAAAAGGGAGGAATGACCTTAATCAACACTGCTTCAGTGATTAGATAGAATGTAATACAGACAGACATCGGTGACTTGAGCAAACAAGTTCAGGCACAGAGAGAGAACAAAAATACATGATGACATTGAGACAAGGATCAAAGTCAAGTTCATGGAGTTTATTTAGCTCATTTTTTTTTCTGCGAGCTATAACAACATCTATTAACATTTTAATCAGTAATGGTCACAGAAGGAATTAAATCAATACATTTTCAATCCAGGGGACATTAAACCGAGGAATTGCTCACGTCCATCCACCTGTCAGCCAACCAGTTCAGCCTGCAGAGCGATACAGTCTTCTGCCAGATCTCCCAGGCTAGAGTTGCTCAAAGGCATCCTGCAGAGGCACTTCCAGCCCCAGTCCTCTGAAAGTCAGCAACAATCCGCTTATTGTCTTCAGTTCACTTCACTTCAGTTTAGTTTATTGCCAGATGTACCGAGGTAGAGTGAAAAGCTGTGCAGTGCAGTTTCTGTGCAGAAAAGCAGTGAGTGGAAAGTGAAACGCTTGCAGCCTCTGAGGAGCATTGTGTTGCAGAACATGGCACTGTTCAGCACAGGAGCAGGCTCTTTGGACCACAATGTCTGAGTCGGACATGAAGCCAGATTAAACTTATCTCCTCTGCCTGCATGTGATCCATATCCTTCCATTCCCTGTATGTCCATGTGCCTACCTAAAAGCCACCTTTGTATCTGCTTCTACCACCACCCCTGGCACATATGTGTCAGAGCAATAGCTCAGGTGAAGCATAGAGAAGGCAGGTACCCAAGAGGGCACAAGCGATTAGTTGTCATTCTGTACACAGCACAACGTAGTCTCATTCCTAAATTTGTTTTTGTTTTTTTACCATAAAAGGTAAAACTGGTTGAAATACCCTGGGTAGCTGGCTAGCTGCCCATCTGCAGAGTGTTTTGGTTGTTTTGGATTTTGACAGCCTCAACACTTTAAGAGAGGATTTTACCCAAAGTGGACAAATTGGACTTTCATTCAAAAAAGTTGGAAACCACTTGTCCATGAATATTATCGTGTACCTCACACAAAGGAGGTGGATCTCAGTGCCTGTGTGTGAGGGTGCTGTTAAGTTAGCATCCAACATTTCCGGATGGAATCAATAATATGTGAATCTATTAACTCCTTGGCCAAAAGTGCAGTCTCCATCTCCAGTAGAATAATGTGGTAATTTTCTGGGATTGCTAAAACCTCACCCAGTAATTTTCTGGGGCCCTGTGTGTACCCTGATACCAGGCTCTCAATATTTTCAGATCTGGATGGTATGCCTTGTAATGGTGTTTGCGATGATTAGTGAAGAAGTGGGCAAAGTCAATGAGTGGAGGCATTAGAGTCAGAGCTGTAGAAGTTCCATCATTTGGAAACACAAGAAACTGCAGATGATCGAATCTTGTGCAAAACACAAAGTGCTGGTACAACCGAATGGGTCAGGCAGCATCTGCAGAGGGAATGGTTAGGCGACGTTTTGGTTTGGGACATTTCATCAAATTCAGTCTTCAGTCTAAACAAAGTCCTCAGTCATCGAGTCATAGAGTGATACAGCGTGGAAACAGGTCCTTCGGCCCAACTTGCCCACACTGGCCAATTTGTCCCAGCTACACTAGTCCCACTCACCCGCATTTGGTCCATATCCTTCCAAACCTGTCCTATCCATGTACATGTCTAACTGTTTCTTAAAACTTTGGTATAGTCCCAGCCTTAACTACCTCCTAAGTTGTCCAACAACTTTAAGCTGTGCACGCCACACGAAAGAAGAAGAAGAACCACCTCCTCTGGCAGCTTGTTACAAAAAGTTACCTCGAGGATTCATACTAAATCTTTTCCCCTTCACCTTAATCCTATGTTCCATGGTCCCTGATTCACCTACTCTGGGCAAGAGACTCTGTGCATCTACCTGATCTATTCCTCTCATGATTTTATACACCTCTATAAGATCACCCCTCGTCCCCCTGCACTCGAACAGCCTACTGATCCTCTATAGCTCAAATGCTCTAGTCCTGGCAACATTCTCGTAAATCTTCTTTGCACCTTTTCCAGCTTGACAACATCTTTCCTATAACATGGTGCCCAGAACGTAACACAATACTCTAAATGTGGCCTTACCAGCATCTTCATTGGAGTTTGGGGGGAGACCTTACATAGTATACAAAAATTATGTGAGGCATAGATAGGGTGGGCAGACAGAAACTTTTTTCCAGGGTGAAAATGTCGAAAACTAGAGGGCATAGATTTAAGGTGAGAGGGGCAAAGTTTAAAAGAGATGTGAGGGGCAACAGACAGTTGTGGGTGCTTCAAACGTGCTGCCAGGGATGATTGTAGAGACAGACATGATAGTGGCATTTAAGAGGCCTTCAGATATGCGCATAGATATGCATTGAGTGGAAGGTATGGATCATGCGCAGGATGATTTCAGCTTGGCATCATGTTCGACACGGACATTTTGGGCTGAGAGACCTATTCATGTTCTGTGATTTTCTATGTTCTATGTTCTAATCTGCGATAATGTGAAGCATTTCCTCAAAGAGATACATCACTCCAGCCATCAAATTTTATGTTCCCGTAGCAGGTTAACAAAGTGTGCATATTTTAGTGGTATTAAATTAAGGGCGATAGAAAAGCATAATTGTAATTGAATTGTGCATCTGATTACTGTGCTGCATCTCTAAGTAAGTGCACTGATTAATGTTTCATTTTTTCTTCAGCAAAAGATGAACTGAAAGATAATAAATTTGGGTCGTTATGAAGAAATACAGTTCCTATATTTAACCTAGACTAATATTTTTTTCTTTACTTGACTATTTGGCACAAATAATGTCTTCTCTCTTTGATGATATAATTTTCTTTATTCCGATTAATGCTTCAATTTTTATTTCTGCGCTGTCTATTGGGCAATAGAAAGCTCCACAACATCTGTGTAAAGGGCTGCTTTCCCAGCACGTGTGTATGACCTATCATGTGGTTCCTGTAAGATGAGCAATTTGTGTCTCTCCCTGATTTGGAACGACTTCCCCTCCTGTTGCCGTTTAATGCTTATAAAATGCCAGATTATGCATGCAGAGGGAGCTCTTGGTATGTCTGAGAGGTCTTTGGCTTGAATAACTGCGTGTCTCAACACACCAGTTACAGAGGCATTTTACAGAACTGTGTGCTTTGATCCATAGCTGTACCCCTTCCATGGCTGATGAAACGGCATGGTATGTTATTGTTAAATTATAGGCAAGAAGCTATGGTCGGTTGGGTCAGGAATGCAAAAGGTATTGCCAATTAAAATATTTTTGTAGCTGAAACTAGTCTAAGCATAGCACCTGCCCAGGAGAGCAAAGTAAATCTCAAACCGGCCAACCTTAACACATTAGTGTTAAAACTAACACTCTTAGCCCCCATTTACAGAAAACACATTAAAAGAACTATGTAATGCAATGCTCCAATTGTACAAAAACATCACAGTTTTATTGCCTCAAATACACGTGAATCACCATCTTCGAAGAAGTTACAAAATGAATAAAAGGTAACTAATTGCAGAAATATTCACTTCTTCTAACTTCGGAATCACTTCATTATATTAAATGCACCAACTTTGCGGCATTTGCATTCGAAATTTTAACTAAGGTTACCTGTCCACTGTTGCCGGGCAACACTGTCATTCGATGGCATTTGGAAGACTGTGACTGAGGTGATTTCCTTTCCATTGGATTTATTCTGTGCCTGGGAGAAATTGGTAAGGGGAGTAATTGATGAATCTGGCAGATTCAGGAGATGCGGCCCATTCATTTGTTTTGAATTTCACTGGCCAGATTCCAAACGGAATTAATCATTCTAACACTTTGTTTCATGCTTACACCATGTATGTTATTGTTTCATAAAACATAGCTCCATTCCGGCAATAATGTTTTTATCTTTTGACATGCTGATCGGTGCCTCTGGGTTCATGTCCCTGATGAATAAATATTCCAGTCTCTAATCTTTGATCATTTTTGTCAGATTTTAACCTTCTACATTACTTTGACCTTTGTACTATGAAACTGTTTTGAATGCCTTTTCTTAGACTCTATTGATAAGGATTGTCCAAAATGTTAGTTACAACTTCATGGTGAATTAGTTCAAGTTCAAGTTCAAGTAAGTTTATTGTCATGTGTCCCTGATAGGACAAAAAAATTATTGCTTTGCTTCAGCACACAGAACATAGTAAGGCATTTACTACAAAACAGATCAGTGTGTCCATATATCTTATATAATTACATACACACATGAATAAATAAATTGATGAAGTGCAAATAACAGATAATGGGATATTAATGATCAGAGTTTTGTCCGAGCCAGGTTTAATAGCCTGATGGCTGTGGGGAAGTAGCTATTCCTGAACCTGGTCGTTGCAGTCTTCAGGCTCCTCCTGTAACTTCTACCTGAAGGTAGCAGGGAGATGAGTGTGTGGCCAGGATGGTGTGGGTCCTTTGATGGCCAGCCTTTTTGAGGCAGCGACTGCGATAAATCCCCTCGATGGAAAGGAAGGTCAGAGCCGATGATGGACTGGGCAGTGTTTAATACTTTTTAAGTCTTTTCCTCTCCAGGACGCTCAAGTTGCCGAACCAAGCCATGATGCAACCAGTCAGCAAGCTCTCTACTGTGCACCTGTAGAAGTTCAGAGAGAGTCCTCCTTGACAAACCGACTCTCCATAATCATCTCAGGAAGTAGAGGTGCTGAAGTGCTTTCCTGATAATTGCATTAGAGTTCTCGGACCAGGAAAGATCTCCAGAGATGTGCATGCCCAGGAATTTGAAGCTCTTGACCCTTTCAACCATCGACCCGTTGATATAAACGGGATTGTGGGCCCCCATCCAAAGTCCACAATCAATTCCTTGGTTTTGCTGGTGTTGAGGGCCAGGTTATTGTGCTGGCACCGTATGGACAGTTGCTCGATCTCTCTTCTATACTCTGACTCATCCCCATCAGTGATATGACCCACAACAGTGGTGTCGTCAGCGAACTTGATGATGGAGTTCACACTGTGACCTGGCTATGCAGTCATGAGTATAGAGTGAGTACAGATTCTGAGTTATGGCTATCATAATTGGCCCCAGAGGTATTGGGTGGTGCAGTGGTGCAGCTAGTAGAGCTGCTGCTTCACAGCACCAGACACCTGGGTTTGATCCTGATCCTGCTCACTCTGCGGAGTTTGCATTCTTCCTTTGACGGCATGGCTTTCCCCAGGGTGCTCCCGTTTCCTCCCACCACTCAAAGACATGCAAGTTTGTAGGTTAATTGGCCTCTCTAAATTGCCTCTAACGTGTAGGGAGTGAGTGAGAAAGTGTGATAGCATAGAACTAGTGTAAACAGGTGATCGACAATTGCCATAGACTCGTTGGGCTGAAGGACCGGTTTCCATGCTGTATCTTTCCATCAATCAATATTGTCAGTGCAATTTTTGTGCTCATTTCTGAATAACAACAAATGAAATTGAGTTCAATGAGTATTGAATCTTTCACTTTGTTGGATATCAAATATCGGTAGACAATTGATTTCATGAATCATGATGATCATTACTTGCATGATCCGAGTTATGTAAATTGTTAATAAGAAGACAATAGTACTGGAGTAACTGAGCTGGTCATAGCGATGTTATAATACTTACCTTCAGCGGCACTGCAGTTCTGCCACTGGCCGTGTGCGCGACTTTGGCACCTTTCAGGGGGCGGGGGCGGGATTAAAATGCCATTTTCTCCTGCCTGTCCGAGGCGAACTTTCTCAGGCTGTTAAGCTGCTGCCGAAAAATTGTTCCAACTTCCGTTCTCGGAAGTTCAAAAAAAAAAAAATTGGGGGACAATTTAATCGCTGGAGTAAAATAAAAAGCTACTTCTAATGCCGTCAACGCCTACAACTCCCTAAACTTTGCTTCTTAGGATGACTTTAATCAAAATTTCCTTGGCGAAAATGTGATTTTGGCCCCATACGAACCAGCAGTGTTTTTCCTGCCGATGTGGGGTTCAAATTTATATGTAAATCCAATGTTCCCAATCGATCGCATTCCACAAAAACCCACTCACAAGATGATTAAAATGCCCATTAATTTACGGGAATTAAACATTGAATTCCTTCCATTTGGCCTATAAATTAATGACAATGAGATTTAAAAATCATGTTTATATTGTGAATTCTTGATATGTGAGAATGTTATTGGACACTTAGGCTATTTAAAAATGTTAACATTTTCTTAAGAAATGGATAGATGTTTAGATCTAGTAATTGAATTTTGTAATTAGCTACAATTAGGTAGGTAACTAAACTAATTATATGTCTTTAATTTCAGGGCAATCCAAGTAAGATTGTTTTCATATTTGTTTCAGAATGCTTCAATCTATATATAACTGAAAATTTCATTCCGTTCTCTTAATTTTTAAGAAAGTTATGGGCTTTTTGACTTTCCTCGATCACAGCTTTTGATTCAGTCAATGGAAAAGCAATAGGGAACAATATGCTAATTTCAGAGTATGAAAAATGGCCATAACCTTTTTTAAATACTGAAGATATGAAAGTGAATTAGGTGTCAAATTAAACTATTTTTTTGCTTTATCTGATGGGATAAATTGCCAGACTTGATTATTAAAATCTCAAATGTTGTAACATTGCTACAGGCCAGGCAGCATCTCTGGAAAACATGGACAGGTGATGTACTGGGTCTTCAGAAAAAGTGTACTGACCTGAAACATTACCTATCCATGTTCCCCATCGAAATGCTAAGGGGGTCCAGGGCTGTTGGTTAACCCAGCGGGACAGGCAGAGTTGAGCTGGAGTTAGCGCTTATTTCTCCACACTGGCTGTATGTCTGGGGCTGCCACTGCTCCGGGCCGGTGTTCTGTCAGTCCAGAGTCACACCGCGGACATCTCCGGCCGCCCCCGGGCAGGGATGGGGACACTCGGGAGGGGACAGGGACCGTCCAGTAATTTACAGCAGCGTTTGCAGGGTGGAGACCCGGGTTCGATCCACTACGGATGAAACGCAGGTCAGCTGCCGAGAATGTCCTCTCTGCCGGTTATTGTTATTTATGCTTGTTATATGCTATAAATGTGAATTGCGCTTACAGGCCTCAGTGTTGCTGCAAGTAAGAATTTAATTGTTCCATTGTTGGTACATACTGTATGACAGACACTTTTGACACTCTTGGCTCTTATTACACACTGCAGGACATCTTGCTCATCCAAAAACAGTCAAGAACACCATCACCCTCTGCATCTGTGCCTTGTAGACAGCTGAAAGGATTTATGTTGCCAAGAGGGATACCCAGCCTCTGACCTGCACTTGCATCCAGAGCATTCAGGTGCCTGTCCAATAGAGATTCTGTTTAGTGGTGACCCTAGCATTTTGATGGTTGGAACTCAGCAGGTGTAATGTTTCTGAATGTCAAAGGTGGGTGTCAGACTCTCTCTTCGTGGAAGTGTGGATCATTGCGTGACACTTCCGTTGTGTGAAAAAAAAAAAAAATGTCGCTTATCAGACCCAATGTCTGCACATTGTCCCTTGTCCTGCTGCATTTATTAGCTGAGGATTTGCAAATGCCAATCATAAGTTGCATAATTGGTATAGGCATAAAACTGAAACATTTAAAAGGGATCTGGATAGATACTTTGAATGGAGTACGGCACAGAGGACATGGAATTAAAGTGCAGGACAGGTGGGATTAGGTATAAATAGGCATGTTGTGTGTAGCTTAAGAGAGGACTGAAGGGCCTATGTCTATGCTGCCACCAAATCTATGGCAAGTAAATATCTCCATTATTGTGCCTTCAGAGGCACATTTTGTATCTGTTAAAAGTCAGGAATCGAAACACGGCTTAGTTCTCTATTTGAAAGAATTACAGATGTTTAGAATATTGAAAATCATAAGAATTGGTCAGCTTGCACAACTAAATTACCTAAACTTTAGGATATTTGACACATATTATGTTAATATTAATAAGTATTCCTACGCATACATCTCAAATGATTTGTGAGGTCTTGGCAGCTTTGTGGTGTTAACAATTTTAAGCGAGAGCTTTAGGTCCAAAAGCAGATTACTACAGGTACTCGAAATTGTGGGAATGTTGGAAAATAGTAGCAGGTCGAGAGATCGACATCAAGGGAGGGAGGATAAAAACAAGTGACATTTTCAGCTTCATCAGCAGTGAGTCCACAAGGAGCACCTCTATTTTTGAATGGGAATTGGATGATTAGTCATTGGACTTGAATTATTATTCTGTTTCTCTCTCCCGAGATGCAGTCTCACTTGATGAACATTTCATTTTCATTCTTTTTTCCAAACAAACAAAATGCATTGATACTTTTAAGCACCTCCAGAACTATGAGATGAGCTCCTTTCTGCTTTGTGTCCAGTGACAGGGTGATCTCATTGACACCTATAACATCTTACTGGCTTAACTGCATAATGTGGTTTTGATTTTGTCCTGCAGGTGTTTCCAGAACGAAAGGGGGTAAGTATCAAACAAAAGGGTTACAAATTCAGGTCAATAATTGTAACACAGAGGGTGAAGGGGGAAATTCTGGGGATTCTCTAACCACGAAGGCAGTGTGGAGGGTCATTGGCTGGGTTGATTCAAGATGTAGGTCAATTAGATTTGTTGATGTTATAGGGTAGTTGAAGTGAAGTGGTGCTTTAGAATGAGAGTTACAGCGTTGGGATATAGACAGGTATTTGGCCCTACCGAGTCCACGACGCATACCCATATCACTAGCACTATCTAAACACCAGGACAATTTACTGAAGTCCAATTAATCTCCATACGTGTAGTTTTCGGAGTCTGCGCGGAGAGCTCTAACTAGAGCTGACCAGAAAAACCCCTCGCGGTCAAGGGAGAAATACCGTACAAAACAGCATTTGAGTCTAGATCTGGCCCTGCATGCGCCTCCCAACTGTCGAGGGCTACCTCTCCACCACTCATGTCACTACTAAAAGGCAGAACAAGCACTAGAGGTGGGCAAAATAGCTTCTTCAATATGCTTCTATTTCTACTGCAAACGCGACGGGTGCTGTGAGACGCCTGCAACTTTTACTTGCTTTTCGGCCTGCACTTGCTTTGATAGAAAGGTATTTCTGCAGTACAACAATGTAAGTGAATTCTTGGGAAATACAAAAAGTAATGGACTGATTGAATCAAGAAGCTATGATTTTACAAAAAGGAGGAATGGTTATCTAGGAATAGCGAACGTCCTAAACAAATCTATGTGCTTGGAAGCAAATTCGAGTACATTGAAAAGTTCAATTCTCTAAATCGAAATAATTTAAATTGACTCTAAAATGTTCAAATGGAATAAATGCCAAACCTGATTTTCTCTTGTTAATCTTTTGTGCATCAAAACACTTGGAGGCACAGCGCTCATAAATTTGCTATAAAATTAAACTTTTAAAATCCTGCCTCCCCCCCGGTTGACCAAGAAAATGCTACGACTCTTTGGGCAATGAGCGATACTCAGACAATACAGGCGACACACGGCGTCTGGTGTGGAGTCAGTTGTAGTCGCTGACAGTAGTCTAAAAACGATAAGTGGGACCAGGCCTTTAGTGACAAAATTCCCGTGGCAATTTGTTGACCGACACTGCGTGGGTTGGAGAGAATGCTTGTTGGCAGGGAGCTGGATTCATACCAACGTCAGCAGTGTGCCAGTGTCGGAGTTTTGCCACCGGCGCGAGTCGCGCTCAACGTCCGGCACCCTCCTACTCATTCAACGCTGCTGCTCTTGGTCTGCGGCCATCGAGCATTCATGGGTGTTGCACTACGTTGGGACGGTGAAGGCGGGGGCCGGACACGGCGCTCGACAGATGGTCCCTTCGACCCGAGTAGTCGCAGT